>PVJH01024914.1:0-32412 GCA_004026705.1 Nesogale talazaci | reverse complement strand
GCATAATCCCCTAGTGCCACCAGTGCTTCTGAATATCTTTTAAGTTTTATCTTGGTTGTATAATGATGTCATTATTTTAATTTTTCATGCATGATTTGCATCACCTCCTTCTTTTAGATTGTCAGTAATTTGTCAATTTTGATAATTCTTGTAAAGAACCAGCTTTTCACTTTTCTGATTCTTTCTACTGTTTTTCTATTTTCAGATAAATTAATTTTTGTTGCTTTCTGATCCATTTATTTTATTATTTCTTTCTTTTGGTGGCTGAAAATTGAATTGGATTATTGCATTCTAATGAAGTGAGCTCTTTAAAGGTAATCAAGGAACACAGTTACCCAAAAATGAAATACTTAGGGATAAGTCTACCCAGAGGAAAAAAAGGCTAGTCTATAGGAAAAACTATAACACCTTGATAGGAAACCAAAACAGGATACATCAGTGGAAGAATGCAGCATGTTCATGGATAGGATACTGATAATGTCAATACTATGTAAAGTGGTCTATAAATATAACGCAATTATGATCTAGATTTCAGCATCATTCTTTGAAGATAGAAAAATTTAACCATCAGCTTAATATGGAAAAGAAAGAGGCTTATGATAACAAAAGAAGTATTGTTCTACTCAGCTTAGCCTCAGGGGCGTAGTGGTTGAGTGCGGGACTGTGGCCCACTGGCTTGGCGGTTCAAATCCAGCAGCAGCAAGGCTGGGTAGCTCCCACAACCACCAGAGGGCAGTGATGCCGCCCACCACCTCCCCCCCCAAAAAAAAACCCCAAACCAACCAACCAAACAAAAAAAACCAATAAGTATTGTTATACTCAAGAAGAACAACAAAATAGGAGACCTCTACTTTTCTGATTTCAAACACGGTAATCAAAACGGGCATGATAATCAAAACAGCCTGATAATGGTACAAAATTAATAGATGGACTAATGGAACAGAATAGAGAACTCAGGGATAAATCTATTCACCCACAGACAACTTATTTTTGACAATGGTAATACATTTAATTGGGAAGCTTCTTCATCCAATTGTTTTGGCAAAAGTGAATTTCTATTTATACAATAATGAATCAGCAACCATATTTCATTCCATGTACAAAAATAAACTCAAGATAGATTAAAGACTAACTCTAAACCCTATAATTATAAAAATAAGTGAAAGAATAAGGAAAAGCACCTAACTCAAGGCATAAATACACTAGTAAACATAATGAAAAATATGCACAGAGCATAATACAGAATGGATGATGGGACCTCCTAAAAATAAGAGACATATACATAAAATGATTTCACGAATGAGTAAGAAGAAAACCCACATAGTAGGAAATAGTTTTTGGTAATGACATTGTGGAAAAGGGATTTATTTATAAAATCTATTTTAAAATTTTCAACAAGAAAATGATAAATAATCCAACTTACGCAAGGGTAGAGAACTTAAAAAACAATCATAAATCAAGTAAGACATTCAGGTGACCACCACATTTATGAAGAAATGCTTGTGATCACTAGCCTTTCAAGAGATGCAAATCAAAACAATGATGAGATACGCTTTGTCCCAGTATTGATAAGAATATTTAAAAAAACCCAGAAATCAACACACAGTAGAAGGTATCTGGGGAAACTGGAACGCTCAGAAGCTGCTGCTGGGTGTGTAAAACAGTACAACTACTATGGGAAGTGGTATGGCACTTCCTCAAAGAACTGAGACTGGAAATACCACATAACACAGCAATAGAGCTACTTGTTATACCCCTCATAGAAACAAAGAACACAGTGCGAATACACACACACACACACACACACACACACATATATATATATATATATATATATATATATATATATATATATTTGTGTTCACCTCGGCACTATTCACAAAAGCAAGAAGATGGAAATAACTCAAATGTCCCCATCAGTGGAAGAATGGATAAATAAATTTTGGTTCAGACACACAGTGGAGATTAAGCATAGTTAAAGAATATCGACGAAACTAAAAAACACCTAATGACATGGATGGATTTGGAGGACAGGATGCTGAGTGAAGTTCATCACATGGGAATGGACAGCTATTGAAAGAGACCACTGTGATTAAAAATAAAAACCTACCACAGATTTTCATACCAAAAGAGACAGATTTTGATAGTTACCAGGGGTGGGAGGAAACAGTAGGGGAGCAGAAGCAGTAGGCTCGAGGGTAGGCAGACATTAACTTGAGTAAAGGATACGATAATATACTCTAAAAAGGAGATAGTAAAAAAAGTGTGTGTGTGTGGGGGGTGGGGAGTGGGGGCCGGGGAGCTGGGGTGGAGAAGGAAGGGGGTGAAACAGGGCCAATCCTTGGGAGGTCTGCTAAGATTTTTAAGTTGTTGAATGCAAAAACATTGATCTGATATATAACCCCCTATACAATTCACAATGACAAGCTTTAAAATAAACAAAAAAATTAAGTGTAAAATGCTAATCACATGGATACATACAATATTATTATTTCTGAACAAACTGCTAGCATACCAAACTATCAAACCTCTTTGGCTGCTGATTCTAATAAGGTCCTCTACACAGATCAGATGCTTATATAATTAAAAAGAAAGACAGTGTTTAAACTGTAAATGATTTTTCACTTTTTTTTTTTTTGGTAGCATGTTATAGTCAGATAGTCTCGTGTCAGGAAACTTAAATCCCTACTGATGCTTTTTTAAGTGGAAAGGCGTAACAAAAGAACTGTAGCAATTAACCCTGTCATATTTCTTGCGTAGCTGGAAATTTTTTTGTTATGTGTACATTCTGTTATGTGTTTAGTTCTTTCTTCAACAGTTAGCATGGTGCCTACAAGAAAATAGGTGCTCAAAAATGTTTACTAAGTGAATCAATTACTTGTATTTTTCAGGGAGCTCTCTGGGCTATACAGCTTTGATTCTGATTTTAGGTACCTGTAAAGGGTATTCTTTCTGCACATTATACCTGTGCTTCATGGGCATGCATACTACATTTTGAACTCTTCCAAATGCAAAAGAGGGGTCTGAGATGTCTTCCTATCTAAACTTCTTACTATAAAGATAAAGAAAACTAGTTACAGATGAGTTCAAGAATTTGCTTGCAAGTCTTAGGAAATATGGTCTCCTGGCTTCCTCTCTAATACTCTTGGCTACCACTGCAGTTGCTTGACTTAGAGCCATTTCCTATCTTAAGCAAGTATAAAATATCCACATATGGATTGGCTGGTTAATGGCAGCCGGATGAAAACAGTTCATCCCAAACGTCAACTCTGCTGGATTTGGGATCTGTTAGTTACTCTTTTGTCTTAGTTTCAGGACCTAAATCTTGAAATCTCTAATCATGGTCTTGCTTTTGATGGGACTCTTTCTATCTGGGCATTACAAACTTTCTTCCTTAGCCTGCCTTAGGACTCTTCTATTTTTAACCGAGGTTTTAAAAAACTGAAAAGTAGAGAAATTCAGTTAGGAAAATAGGTAGGGGTAAAGAAGAAAACACACACACTTATCTACTTGGTGAACTGTAGCTTCCCACTCTAAACCTTTTCAATGACACTCAATTTAGAGGGTGCAAACTGTTTGCTCTGATGAAGGCAGCTGTCACCTCAGTAGACCTTTTCGAGGGCCACTGAATCAAACCTTACAACTGGAAGTCTGACTGTGTAGATTAGCTCGGTAGAATTATGTGAGTGAATCTGCTTTATATTTTGAGAGAAAAATAAAACTTCCTTTCCTTTCATATTAGACATTTCTGATAAAGGCAGGTAGAAATAAAGACAAACCAGCAAACCCAAACCCACCACAATACAGTTAAGCCAGAACAGATGGAAAATAAGCTTGGGAGCAGATAAAGAGGCTACATGGTAGCTGCCTGCCAGAGCACTCCACATTCACATGCTGTGAACAATGATAAAATACAAAGCAGAACTGGATACTCATCCATGGCTCCAGATTCTTCAAGACTGAAAGAGTCCTAGTAATGATTTAAATTCATCCAAAGCCCCAAAGCCTTCCTATTTTCTTACTAGGTTTGGTAACTTTAGTTTCTTAATCAACATTATTGGGATGTTAAAGAAAATGAATAGTAATGGTGGGTACCATATTTAGATCACCAAAGATATGCTGGATATCCACGGTAGATTCTCCTGTTGACAATGAGCTTCTGAGATTGGTCGCTGTGCCCCAGTCACCCAGTAGTAAATGGTAGAGGTGGAGATCTAGATTTGCTTGACTTCAATATAATACTTCCCCCCACATTACTCTGCCTCTCAACAACTTAAGCTGGGCATGCGTATTCTTGGGAGAAAGGGAGAGAATATCTGCTTTTTTCAGGAATTAAACATTCCTGACATTCTAGTGACTGATAATTTTTAACAATTATATAGACTCAGAAAGAATGAAGTTGATTGCAATCACTGTCTTCTGAAATATTTTATGGCAGAAAAAACTATAATGTGATGGAAACTTAACTCTAAATGAAATGAAGTTGCTGCTGTTGCTACAGAGACATGTGGTATCAGACACCCCTTTCAGAGCAACATGAGGCTTATTTTAGAACTGAAAATACAAGCAGACTTTTATATGTGTGTGTATAACAAGAGTAAGTATAAAGAATGGTTCCTTAAGTGAATGAATTTACAGACAAATCTCATTGAAAAGGCATTTAAAAGAATGTTCTCAGATTTCAGGATGTTTATAGTTTATTCTTAGATTCTTCAATTATATCAAAATTAACTAATTTAGATATACTAAAGAGAGTGAGAACAATCTTTAATTCCTTTGTCTTCAGATAGAGGATGGAGAAGACATTCCAGAGCCTGCCTTAGGACTTGACAACTGGAGACGGAGTCAGGAAGAAGCATCCTCACCTCACTTGTTCTGTGACATATCCTTATTATATATGAACTTATAAAAATGAAAACAGAGTTAGGTCAGGGCAGAAAGGTACTAAGATCTTTTATTTTCAACATAGCTGATGGTAAATCCAATTGTAAAATTTCCTTTAAAAACACTTATTTCCCCATCCCAATATTTCATGAAATATATTTAATTAAATTCCTTATCACACATATTTTTTCTAGTTTATTTTACCTTTATACTTAAAATCTAGGTAATTAATTGATTACACCAAATTCCATAAATATATTTGAAATGATTACCTTCCAAAAGAGAATGCTGCAGTGCCGACAAAAATGTAACGTGTCCCCATACTGTTCTTTCGTTGGGTAATATTTCTGAAGTGCAAAATACATCAGTTTCCATTCAATATGACCCTTTTCTGAAAGGATCAAATGTCTACAAAACTAGACAGAAACAAAATTCTGTTCAGAATCAGCAGACAATGGTTTTTCAAGCATAGAATTAAGTGACAGATTAGTTTTAAATATGGGGCATGAAACACTTAATTATTTGAAACTGAACAACTTACTCATTTTAAGTCAATAAGCTTAGTCAAATGAATGGTGATGTGTCTGTAGAAAAGATTAACAAGCAGCTGTTGAAAAGCTTAAATATTCTTATGCAAATGAATTACTAAGTTAAAATACATCACACAAATCATTTTTCTGATAAGGAATTTCTATCAGTGACATAAGGAGAACATAAAACTCAGTAATAATAATAATTTAAAAAAACCGAGCAAGGGATTTCATTAGAAATTGCTCCCAAAATAGTGCAAATAATCAATAAGCACATGTCTGAAAGTTTTTAAAAAACTAAAACATAGATATGCCATCTGACCCAGCAACTTTACTTCAGAGTAATGAAAAGATATCCAAACAAATATATCCACACAAATGGCCAGCAGTAGACTTCAAACAAAACAAACATCAATTATATCATGAGTAATATAAACAAAACAGGGTATATTTCCATAAGGAAAATTGTTGCAACTGAATGGATCTTTATAATATTAAATGAAAGAAGTCGATCACAAAAGATCATGTATTATGTAATTTCATTTATATGAAATTTCTAAAATATATAAACAAAAAGTTGAGTAGTGAATGAGTGAGTGGGAGGAGTGATGGATGTTTTTTGTACAGTGAAGCAATGTTATAAAATTGATTATGGTTATGGTAATACAGCTATGTGAAAATACTGAACAACCATTTGGTTTGATTGAATGAAGTTTTTGGTCTATGAATGATAACTGAATAAAGTTATAGCAAAAAATAAAAAAGTGGTTATTTTAATTTAAAAAATGGATATAGAGATAAATTTTATAGGCATGCTATATATAAAAATTAGGAATGACGTACTATTGACAGTTACTAGCTGCAGTGGCTGTTCTAATCACATTTTTTCCCTTTTAATATTATCCTTAATATATGACTTTTTATTGTAGCATTGAGTCTTTTAAACTTTTACAACAGAAAAATAACATTTGAATAAAATGTTATTCAATGATGAATTTGAGTTTACTTTGTTTTGAAATTATTATAATGTCAATGATACGGTGACCAGACATCCCGCTTTTTTTTTTTAACAATTTAACAATATTCTGTGGTGTTTTAAAATTAAAATAAATTTATTACAATACTACGTTAGTGTTCTGAGAAAATTTTTGTTGCTCCACATAGACCACATTTTTTATCAAGTACCCCCCACCCCCCGCCTGGTCAATGGTGTTCCACTTAAAATCTGGTCACTTTAGTCAATGAGGAAATTGTTCCTAGTTAAACTTAAAATGGAGACTTTGAGAAATAAGTGAACTATAGGCTAATAATTCCTCTATTTTCCAATAACTGTTCAAAATTAATTGCTGGAAAGTAAAAATGACTATTTTGTTCTTACATTTACTTCTCATGAATCCTGTACTAAATTGACATTCATTCACATGCAGCTATAAGAAGAGTGTTCCAGCTTTCAAATTACTTTTCTTAGTCAACTGTGATTTTAAAGAAAATCGAATACAGCATCCACAACAAGATGTTATAGTACAGTCAACCGTATTTAGTCAACTTTCCTTCCAATATAATTTCAGATTATCCAATTTTTATACTTGATTAAAAATTTCAGTTGAAGGGTGCACCCTAATCTACGCAGTTTTCATAGAGTTATTCTAATATGCTTGTCTTCCCCTCTTGCCCAAGGGTACTATTGTTAGGTCCTGAGCCTTAAAGGAAAGGATTTTTTTTTTCTTAAAATGTTTTGCTGTTAGAATTCATCAAGGTAGCATGTGTAAATAAGATGCACCTGGAGGTGCTAATTGTTCATTACAACTTACTAGTCTGGAATGACATTAAATATGGGTGCTGAACATTTCTCTTCTTTACAGTGGTTCAGTTCATTAAATTCAAAGAATTTACAAATGTCCAAGATATATTTAGACTACCTTTAGAAAACAGGGTTATAAAAGAAACTGCTGGGCATTCTCACTATGGGTTTATAAAGGAAATGCCTGGCAATTTCTTTTATAAACCTATATAAAATTAAATTCTCCATATAGTGATGGAGCTGACAGGATTATAAAGACAAAAAGCGAGTTATGGAGCATCCCAGTACAGACATAAGTTCTTCTACTGGCATTCCCTGACTTCTGTTCAGGACCAGTGTCTGAGGCGAGGGAAGTTTCAGGGTAAGTTGTATGCACCGAAATCAACTTTCTCTTCTCCATCCCAAATGCACATTAATTCGCCCTGTTTTCCTATTCAGTTTCCTAGGCTTCGAATGCTCCCTTCAAATAATTGAATTCACCTCTGTCCCACGCTGACTTCTAGAATTCAATCTAATTTCTTTCCTATGCAATTTCTTAGTTTCTTTGCTCCTCCCTAACAAGGCCAACTAAACTAGTTTTTGCTAAGGCCACTAACTGTTAGTAGACATTTTCCAGTCCTTAGCTTAATTCATCTATCAGTAGCACCTGAAATTTCTCCATTTGTACATACTTTTGCTTGGCTTCTGAAGGATTTCCAAAGTCTGTTCTCTCCCTAACTCTCCATTACCTTTTCACTTTAATCCTTTGTAGCTTCGGGTCCTTTACACCTTTAATGCTGGAGTTCTTCCAGGCTCTGCTTAAGTTCTCTTCCCATCTCAATCTGTTCTCTCTCCCTAGACAAGCAAATCCATGTCCGTGGCAACAAATCCCCTTCATGTATCATCAGTCTCAAAGCCAATCCACTTTGGTCAGACAACCCAACAGGCTACTTAACTTTTTCATTTGACTATATCACATGCAAGCCTGTCTGAAACTGTAACTCATCTTACTCTCAAACCAGACCATTCCTTACCGTGTTTCCTGTTACTGTTTTTAGATGCTGTTAAGTTGATTCTGACTCACAGGGATCCTGTGTACAACAATGAACCATTGTTAGCCCAGTCCTGTGCTATCCCCACAATCATTGCTATTTGAACCCACTGTTGCCGCCACTGTGTCAATCCATTTCCTTGACAATCTTCTTTTTTACTCCTCTTCTACTTTACAAAGTATGAGCACATGTTCAAAGTACACCCTACCACACTTCAATAGAGCATCTTGGTCATACTTCTTCCATGAACGTTTTTAATTGTTCTGGCCATCCACTACACTTTCAATTTTCTTTGTCAAGTGTACTAATACTTCCTTAGTCTTCTTTATATTCCATGTCAAATTTTCACATGCATAATAGGCAAATGAAAATACCATGGCTTGAAGCAGGTGCACCTTAGTTCTCAAAATTGCTACACTTGCTCTTAAACACTTTGTGTGAAGCAGATTTGTCCAATATAGTAAACAGATTTACTGTTGCTTCCATGAGCACTGTCTGTGGATCCAAACAAACCTCCACATCTTCAACCTTTTATCTATCTACCATGATATTAAATATTGGTATGTTGATAACTGAGGATTCTGTTTTCCTTTGCAATGATTTGTAATCCATACAGAAGGCTGCTGTCCTTGATCTTCATCAGCAAGTGCTTCAAGTTCTCCTGGTTTCAGCAAGCAAGGCTGTGTCACCTGCATATTATAGGTGGCAAATAAGTCTTCTTTCGATCCTGATGCCCCATTCTTCCTCATATAGTCCAGGTTCTCAGGTTATTTGCGCAGTTTATTGATTGAATAAGTATGGTATACGTATACAATGGACACACATCTTTTATGAGTTAAACCCTGCAGTATCTTCTTGTTCTGTTCAAATGATTGTCGCCTGTCCCATTATAGGTTCCATCAAGGAAGTAAAGTTCTCACTATCCTCATTGCTATCCATAATTTGTTATTATGCACATAGTTGATGACTCTGAATGGTCAATAATACACAAAGAATAAAAACCACAAGTAAAAATCTTTGTAGCATTCTTGAATGCCAAGTTTTCTTCTAAATCTAACTTGACTATAAGATACCTCTTGAAATGGTTGAATATCAACCAGCATTTTGTTTTAGTTGATATTCCTTCTATCATCTTTTGATGCTTCTTGCATCATTCAGTATTTTGTCTATAGAATCTTTGAATATTGTACCTGGCACCTTAGATTTTTTTTCTTCCACTCACTTGTAAAATTCTTACACAATTCTGTACTTCCTATGTCTTATAACCCTTTTTAATAGTGATCTCTATAAAGTAAAGTCTACATTTCCTTGTTCTCAACTATATCTCCTTTCCTTTCCTTTCATTCTGCTTTAAACAAAAAGCACAAACTCACTAAATATTAGTACAATAAATGAATGAATGATTTCTGCAGTGATTTATAAAGTTATAACAATATCTAACATTGAATAATGAATAAAAAAAACTGCAGGGGAGTAGCCCTTTAGAAATTGTACAAAGGGGCTACCACCCCTTCTCCAAAGCTATGTATTTAAATTGTTTTACAAAAGAACCAGATCACCTTCAAAGTACTCTCTAATGCACGTAATACATTTGTCAAATCTGTGATTCTATTCTTGGAGACATTTTTCAACCCCCTGTTTGGGTGGCTGACAGCACCTGCCTAATTTTTATCATCACCTCTTTTTTTTTTTTTTCGGGCATCACTGCCCTCTGGTGGGGCTGCTGCTGGATTAGAACCGCCAAGCCAGTGGGCCGCAGTCCTGCACTCAACCACTATGCCACCGGGGCTCAGCCCATCACCTCTTGTACATTATCAAATCACTGTCTTTTCATGTCCCTCTGCATTCACGGAAACAAAAAGAAGTCACATAGAGTGAGGTCAGGTGAGTAAGGTATGTGGAGCAAGAGAGGCATGCTGCTTGTTGCCCCAAACTGGCACATGGAGGTGGTTGCGTGAACAGATGCCTTGTTGTGGTGGCAAAATCATTCCCATCTACCACAAATCAGGTCTTTTTTGGTCAGACACTGTTACATGATCTTTTCAGAACCTTTACATAGAAATCTTGATTAAGTCTGGTCTGGTGCAATGAACTCCAAATGCGCTATGAGTTGACATTTTTGTCTGTTCAAAGGTGATGGATGTCAGAAGGAGGTTTATCATCAATCGACATTTCACCTTTTTTGAAATGAGAAAAACACTTGTACACTTGAGTTCTTCCCATAGCGCTGTCCTTGTAAGCGATGTTCAATATCATAACAGTTTCTATGGCATTTTTCCCAAGCAGGAAAAATAATTTCACAGCTGCACACTGGTCTCTTAAATCAGCCATCACAACAAACAGGTTCTAGCAAAACTGCTTTTAGTAAAAAAATTCACTGTGAGCAGTGAATAGCAGGTCATTATACTTTATCTTGGATTATGGAGCAAATGTTTTTAATTGCTAGGTGGGAGATGAGTAATTTTTTTTTTCTGAAAAGGGGTAGCAGGCCAAATAAGTTTGGAAATCTGTAGACTACACGAACTCAATGTATTTTGTACCTTGGGAGAAAAATATTACATTTACATTTTTTAGCTTCCCTGGTGATGCCATAGGGTGCACTAACTCAGAGTGGGTTTTTCGATATTTGCCTAGCAGGAAAAATACATATTAGGGAAGCTCCGTTCTGCAATTCTGTTTTTTTTGGAGGTACCACATTATATATACACATATGCTTTGTGCTGGTCCCCATAACAGTCCTTGAAAGCAGCAGGAAATCCAGAAATGTGGATTATTCTTTATAAATTGAACAATGGTGTGTTATCAAACTGATAATAAAAAATAAAGTTTCAAAGAGTGTATATATATATTTTCTTGAAAAGATACATAGTCAGGACTAGGATAAGATTCATCAGATTATGGAAAAAAGAAAATAGTTTAATGATCATGATATATAATTACTTTGAAAAGAAACAACCAAATATTTAAGCTTCTATTGGTTGATTTGGAGCTACTTTTAGTCCATAGCTTTTCTTCCATATGAAAAGTAAACCTTAATCTCTAAAAAAAGAAGTATTGGGCTGACCCCCAGTGGTGTAGTGGTTGAATGCTGGACTGTGGCCCACGGGCTTGGTGGTTCAAATCCAGCAGCAGCTCTCCAGGAGCAAGGCTGGGCAGTTCCCAGAACCATCAGAGGACAGTGATGCCCTCCCCCCCCGAAAAAAAAAGAAGTATTATAAGCAACTTTGATGAATCGTGATTAGTCTTTAAAATGTACCTGAAATAACAGGTAAAGTGAGTGCATGGGACAATATCACAGGTGAGTATATTCCTGAACTTGGGGATTTGGAAAAGATATCTACTCAACTCAGAGAATCTGCAAGAAAACATCCTTGCCATGATTTCTTACCTGCTTTTCAGCAAAATGGTACTGACAAAGTTTCTTCCACAACTGTCTGTCTTCACTGAGCATATACAAAGTTGGAGTCACTTGACCTAGAGTTATAATGTCCCATCCATCTGAGAATCTGTATAATATGTTGTTCAGCATGTGTAAAGGAAGATCACTAAGTGTAAGGCCATTGTTCACTTGCTGAAAAGAAAACAATATTATTTCTTTGAGAGCACAACAAATAGAAGCATTATTAATATGGAAATTTAATATCCAGCTTAGACCATCAAAACACCAAACTCACTGCCATCAAATCAATTCCACTCATCATGACCTGATATGGCTGGGAAGAACTGTCCCTGTGGGTTTGCCAGACTGTAAATCATTATGGGAGAAGAAAAGCTCATCTTTTCTCCTTAGAAAAACTGGTGGGTTTGAATTGCTGACCTGGCAGTTAGCAGTCCCAAAAATGCAGTGCTTGTATGCATGAACTCATTTTCCTTAGGCCACCACAAAGTAGGCAGAACATTTTAAAATTAAAGAAAAGAACACACAAGCAGATATAAGACTTCCCCTAAGTAAGCAGCAAGACCAGAGAAAAGAGAAACCAGAAACAGAAGGTGGATGTTTGTTTGCTCCTCCTGCTGGGTAGCGTCCACTATGCCACACTATTGGTGTTACCCACAGTCTGTGAGCCTGCCACCAGCAGCTGCTGGATGGATCCACGGGCCCTGCAAAAGCAAGTCACTATACTTTATCCTGGATTATGGAACAAGAGTTTTTAATTGCCAGAGGGGAGATAATTTTTTTTTTCTGTAAAGGAGTAGGAGGTCAAGTAAGTTTGAAAATCTATAAACTCATGAACTTGATGGGAGAAAAATATTATGTTTACATTTTTCTTTTGTCTTTTTTTTTTCCTTAGGGGAGAGCGCGAACGCAGTCCCCCACTATCACAAATTATGCAGTCGAGTTTCCCACATTTGGAGAAATCGCAGGGGTCAGCACATCTGAAGTGCAATGGATAAGCCTCGCCTGGGAAAACCAGCTTCGTGATTATGGTATCTCCTCTGCCAGATAAGAACACATTTACATTTTTCTAGAAAGTCTAGAACAGAGTAGGTTCTAAGACTATGGATTCACTAAATAAAAGAATCTGATGATTCACGAGCACAATAAGGATGTGGTTTTGTGTGGTTTCATGTGGTTACATGGTCCAGCAGAAAGAAGATGAAATTGCAAGTTAGGCACTTGGGCCAGGGTTGCACATCGTGATCACTATTGGGAGGGTCTCGGGCTGCATTTTCACTTTAATGGGTCATAGTGACCGCAATTACTAGGGAACATAGACTAAATTATCTTTAAAGTTTCTTCTAGTTGATCATTTCTTTGACTTCAATCATAGTTAAAAGCAGTGGTTCTCAAACTGTGTGTCATGACCCATTTGGGGATGGAACGACCCTTTCAAAGGGGTCACTTGTTTATAAAAGTAGCAAAATTTTAGTTATGAGGTAGCAACGAAAATAATTGTATGGTGTGTGTGTGTGTGGGGGGGGTCACCACAACATGAGGAGCTGTATTAAAGAGTCACAGAATTAGAAAAGTTAGGAACCACTGGTTAAAAGCCATATCCTCCAGAGAGTGAATATGATGTATTTATCCCGCAGAAGGTTGATTAAACTGATGAAAAATCACATATAATTTTGGAGAAAAATTAAAATCTGGCTGAGCTGTCTCAGGAAACAATAGCCAAATTACAAATACTTGTAATTTGGTTTGAGAGATAAACATGAGCTCCTGACGTGGAAGCAAAATTAATTCCAGAAATCCCTAGATCTAGAGTAGCCCTGGATCTAGGTTGGTTCACATCCATTTTGAACTTTTCAGTTCTCAAATGGAGTTGCCCAAAGCTGCATGATTTAACTCCCATTATAAGAACCTCTTACTAAGAGACTGGAGTATTTAAGTGATTTATTAGAGATTGGGTGTTTGATGACATTACTTGATCCCAGCACCGTTTGTAGTGACCAGACACTCCAGCTACTCACTTTTTTGAAGTAATAGCTATCTACACATTCATATGCTTCGCATATGAGTTCAGTGTTCCTTTTCTGGGAGGAGGGGTCCTCAAATCATCTATATAGTCTTGTCTAAGGGCAGTGAAAGCTGCTTTGATTTTGTGAACTCTAATCCAGTATCACTGATATTCATAAGATTTTCAGTTGTGAATTTCTCAAAAATGGACAGTTTATCCCTTTCCCCAGTCTATTCTTAGTCTACAAGCTCAGCTGAAACCTGAACACAGTGCATGAATCGAGTGTATTTCAAATACTATGTATGAGTGTTTTTCAAATACTATGTAGCAGAGCTTCCAGCATTACAGCCACAAGGAAGCCACCACCACAAATTAACAAAAGAGTGGGGCATTTCTTGTAACAATGGGCTCAAGCATAACAATTATGATTCTGCTGTAGGACCAGGCAGTGATTCGTTCCATTGTATATGGGTATCTATATTTAATGGACTCAAAGGCAGGTAACAATCACACTTCTAGTGCATCTAGTGATCATTTGATGTGTATCTGGCTAGGGTGACTTGATTCCTTGAGTTTAGTCCTAGAGACTATTTGTCCTCTTTTTTTTCCCCAATAATTTTATTGGGGCTCTGGCAGCTCTTATAACATTCAATACATCATTTGTATCTAGCATATTTGTACACATGTTGCCATCTTCATTCCCAAATATTTTCTACTTGAGCCCTTGGCATAAGCTCCTCTTTCCCCCTCTTTTTTTTTTATAAATCATTTTATTGGGGGCTCATATAACTCCCATCATGATCCATACATACATCAATTGTATGCAGACCACATTTGCATACTTATTGTTATCATCACTTTCAAAACATCCTCAGTACCAGCTCCCCATATTTCCCCTCCTTCCCTATTCCCCTCCTTCATGAACCCTTAATAAGTTACAAATTGTTATTACATTTTCATATCATATACTGTCCAATGTGCCCCTTCACTTACTTCCCTGTTGCCTGCAACCCAGAGAGGTTATATGAAATTGGTTCCCCCTTTCTATTCCACCATCCCTCCACCATCATGGTATCACCACTCCCACCACTGGTCCTGAAGGAATCATCTATCCTAAATTCCCCATGTTTCTGACTCCAGTGTACATCCCCTGGTCTAGCTGGATTTTTCAGGTAGAATTGGAATCATGTTAGTGGGTGGGAGGAAGTATTTGAGAACTAGAGGAAAATTGCATTTTCCTATACTGCACCTTGACTGGAAATCTCCTCCCTGCAACCCCTCAATAAGGGGATGTCGCTTCACCTATTGATAGGCTTTGGGTCCCCAATCTGTACTCCCCTTCATTTATAACAATATAATTCTAGCTCTTTGATGCCTGACATGTATCCCTTTGACACCTTGTAGTCACACAGGTTGATGTGCTTCTTCCATGTGGGCTTTGTTGCTTCTGACCTGGATGGCCGCTTGTTTACTTTCAAGCCTTTAGGACTCTAGATGCTGTATCTTTTGATAGCCAGGCACCATCGGCTTTTTCACCATATTTTCTTATACACACATTTTTCATCAACGATCATATCAGGAAAGTGAGCACGCAATGTTATGACGTTTAGTTCTTGAAGCCTGATAACTGATCCTTTTGACACCTCATGGTCCCACACACTGGTGTGCTTCTTCCATGTGGGCTTTGTCGCTTCTGAGCTAGATGGCCGCTTTTTCACTTTTAAGCCTTTAAGACCCCAGACACTACATCTTTTGATAGCTGGGCACCATCAGCTTTCTTCACCACCTTTGCTTATGCACACATATTAGTCCTCTTTAAGAACAGACCTAAAACATTTCGGAGGCAGTGGAAGGTGAATAAACAGGGAGGTATGACAGTTGCCATTCATCTTAGTGCTTATCTATTGCAGTCTTTCCCACTATGAAAATATTCTTAGCACTTTGAAAATACACATTGCTGTGCATCCTCTTCTTATTCTACACCCAAACAGAAAAACAAAGAGGATGGACTAATACTGAAGGATGAATTTTAATTATCCTTCCACTTTCTCTAAGTGCATGGTGCATGCTATTAGACATCCAGTAGGGTCATGAAATTTGCTGACAATTGATGAAAGAATCTAACATTTTGTACATAATTTTGTAGTCTATGTAGTATCCACCAATGATCTCATGGCCTTTTAATGTTTAAAATGGGACATCAATTTCCTTCTCATTTCCTTAGCCTTATTTACATCTGTTTCCAGTACTGGACTGTGAATCACTCTTAGGGCAGCTATGAGGTCTCAGTGGCTGTGATCCACAATCTCAAGAGCATCATGTGGCATGGAGCACAGGGCCTGAGGCATACAGCATATATCTTCTGAATAAATAGATGAATGAATGCTCACTATTGACTAGTCAAAGCATGTTTTATTCAAGATTTAGTCAGCAATTTCATCTTTATTGTCTAGCATATGGCTAGAAAATACACATAAAAGATAATATGCATGTAAATTTATCTCCATCTAATAGTCAACTCTATTATAATAAAATCTTATTCTGAACAGGTGACTAATTCTTCTTCTTAATGGGAGAAATTTCTAAACACCAGACAAGAGTTCATAAAAATTCTGCTGCTAAAACCAGAAAGCTTAAGGCAGCATAAAGTGGTAGAGAAGTCTTGGATTTACTAAGGAATTATAGATGTTTAGACTGTAATTTGACATCTGGTTCTGGTAGGATCCAGATTTTTAGTTCTACTATGACTATAAATGCAACTATAATAGAAATACCAATATTTTTATTTGAACTGTATCTTGCCATTCAAAAGTGAAGTATGACAAAAAATTTTTGTTACACAAGCTATCTGGAGTGACCCAGCATTTTTAGCTCAGATTACTCCACTGACAATCGAATAACATTTACTGTCAGGAAACTTCTCCATAACTACATCAATTCAACTGTGTAAAGTGGTCAACACTTGTTTTGTTTTTCTTGCTTTGAGATAGTTTCCATCCAAATATTAATCACTTTCATTTCTCTGTGGAGGCCTATCTATGAATATGAAAATTGTTTTATCTTCATAGAAGATAAACATTTTTTTTTGTTTTAGCTATCAGAATTTAAAAGAGAGAAAAAAAGAAAAAGAATGTTAAATCATTGAGGAAAACTGCCAAATATATTCAATGATGTTGAGTTGATTTTACTTTCAGGAAATGGTCTTGAACTTCGACTATCAATGACTCACGGAAGCTTCTGGCAATTGCCTATTTTGACTGATGATATCATCTTAAAATTGACTATGAGTAAACATTATGCAGCAGCTCATCATTAGCCAGAGGGTTATAAGTTCAAGATTTACTACATTAAGTAGACAATTTCACTTATTTAGTCTAACTAAGAAACAAAAGCCAAACCCACTGCCATATAGTACATTTTACCTCACAGGGCACACTAGAACTGTCCTGCATGGTTTCCAAGGCTGCTAATTTTTATGGAACTAGGTTGCCACATGGGTCCCCCGTAGAGTTGCTGGTAATGTTGAAGTGACAACACCCTGGTAAGCAGCTGAGTGAATTAATCACTGCAACACTAGCTTACTCCTGACTTAACTGAGCATCTACATAATGGAACATAATTTTCTGATACTGTAAAGACCTCTTTCCTTTAGTACCAAGTAACATTCACAATAAGGTACAAAGATCTCTCCCTCATACAACTGAATGATAATGTACAACAAAACTAGAAATAGAACATTGGGTTTAGAAATGCCAAACTCAGTAAAAAGAAAAAAAGTAAGTTAAAAACTTGCCATATAGAGAAGTACTACTTATTTCTGTTTTGGATAATATAAAGCAGGGAGGACTCAAGATGAGCATTCAGCTATGTAACTGAAAAGACTTTAAAGTAACCTAAATAAATGCATGCCATGTATTAGAAAAACTTACTTGAAGGTCTCAGATAGTATCTGAGTAGGCATGAGAAAAGCTAGTACTTCGTTGTTGTTATTATGCCATGGTTACAGTTTCAGCATTGATTTCATCTTGGTACTTTATTTTTTTCCTACCTGATCACAGTGCTAATATGGTAACGCTTCTAGCCGAAGTAGTATGCTTTGTTCATCAACATTGTTCGTGATGATGTTTGCCAGACCAAAAAGGAAAGGATTTATCCAGCCACATTATCGGCCATTCCCATAATTTATATTTTCTTTCATTTCTCGGCTCCTTTCCCAAGTCTGTGCTTGTTACATGCTATCAGCTTGTTTTCAACCGGCAGCCACTCTGCATACAATACAATGAAACACTGCTTACATTTGCATCATTCCCACAATTGTTAGTTGTGAGCTCACTGCTGTGGCCACTGTGTCAATCTATCTTATGGAGGGGGTTCTCAATACTTTAAAAAGCAGGATGTCCTTTTCCAGGACCTGGGTGGTCTCTTCTCATAACATGTCCAAAATAAATGTCAGCCTTGCTGTCCCTGCTTCTAAGGTGCATTCTGGTTGTACTTCCTCCAAGAGATTTGTTTGCTTTTTGGCAGTCTATAGTGATTTCAATATTCATCACCAACAGCATAATTCAAATACATCAATTCTTCAGTCTTCCTTAGTCATTGTCCAGTTTCACATGAACATGACGTGATAGCTTAGGTCAGCTGCATGTTTTGGGTGCAGTCCTTAAAATGACCTCTTTGCTCTTTTACATTTATAAAGGTCTCGGGCTGCAGATTTTGCCAATGCATTATGCTGTTCAATTTCTTGGCTGCTATTTTTGTTAGTGTTGATTGTGGATCCAAGTAAAATGAAATTCTTGACAACTTCAATCTTTCCTCGGTATATCATGGTGATGTTGTTTATTGGTCCATTTCTGAGAATTTCTGTTTTCCTTACGTGGAACTGCAATAAATGCTGAAGGCTGTATTCTTTGATCTTCATTGTTAAGTGTTTGAAGTCCTCTTCACTTTCATTAAGCAAGGCTATGTCAATTGTATATTATAGGTTGTTAATAAACCTTCCTCCAATCCTGATGTTGGATTCTTCTTCATGTAGTCCAGCTTGTTGCATATTTGCTCAGCATAGAGACCAAATAAGCATAGTGAAATGACAGAACCCTGACACATGCTTGATTTTAAACCATTCAGTAACACCTTCCTTCCCCTTATACACCCCATTCTGTTTGAATGACTGGCTCTTAAAGCAGAGAATACAAGAAAGATGTTTACTTCTATTTTCTTGACTATGCAAGAAAATCATCTGTGTAAACCGTAACAAACAAATCATAAGTTTGGTGAAGAATGAGAATTCCAGACACTTCATGCTGCTCATATGAAACTTGTACAAGGATCAAAAGGCATGCAGCCCACCAAGTTAATGTAAACTAAAGTGAAGATGTAAAAAGACGCTTTAGGAACTAAACATTGATTTTCCTCAAAACAGCAAGGTTGAAATATTATTTTCTTCTTTGTCTTTCTTTTGTGATATCTTCAGACTCAATCCTTGTGGTTTCTGTGCTATCCTCATTCATCTGAGGGGCTGTTGTTAATGTATAAGCCTTTCTACATAATGAACAGCAGTTAAGTCCTGCTTTAAGCTTCTCAATTAGGCTAGAAATGTTGTTTGTTGGTCTTCCGCAAAGATTATCCTTCCCCCCCGCCCCACTAGGACTCATACACCTCATCATAATCCATACATCCACCCATTGTTTCAAGCACATTTGTACATTCGTTGCCAGCATCATTCCCAAAACATTTTCTTTCTACTCGAGCCCTGGGTATCAGCTCCTAATTTTTACCCTCCCTTCTCACTCCTTCCTCCCTCATGAACCTTTGATAATTTATAAATTTTTATTATTGTGTCATACCTTCCCTTCACCCACTTTTCTGTTGTCCATTCTCCAGAGAGTATGTTATATGTAGCTCTTTGTAATCAGTTCCCCCTTTCTCCCCATTCTCCCTCCACACTCCTAGTATTGCTATTCTCACCACTAATCCTGAAGGGATTATCTGTCATGGATTCCCTGTGTTTCTAGTTCCTGTCTAGTTGGATTTGAAAGGTAGAACTGGAAACATGATAGTGGGGGGGGGGCGGGGGGGAGGGAAGCATTTAAGAACTAGAGGAAAGTTTCATGTTTCATTGTTGCTACACTGCACCCTGACTGGTTCATCTGTACTGCACGACCTTCTGTAAGGGGATGTCCAGTTGCCTACGAATGGGTCTTGGATCCCCAATCTGCACTCCCCCTTATTCATAATGATTTGATTTTTTGTTCTTTGATGCTTGGTCCTTAATCCCTTCAACACCTCCTGATCACACAGGCTGGTGTGCTTCTTCCAAGTGTGTTTTGTTGCTTCTGAGTGAGGTGGCCCCTTGTTTATCTTCATTCCTTTAAGACTCCAGACACTTTATCTTTTGATAGCCGGGCGCTATCACGTTTCTTCACTACATTTGCTTATGTACCACATTTGCCTCAGCAATCATGTTGGGAAGGGGAACATCATGAAATGCCAGTATCATACAACAAAATATTCTTGCATTGAGACAGTAACTGAGTAGAGACCCAATGTCCATCTATCATGCTCAGCCTTTATTTGGGTCTCAGTAATTTCTCTCAGTTGCATTACCCTTGGTCAAGCCCTAACAGGTCTCCTACAGCCTCCTCACCACTGATTTTGAACCACTCGTTCCCTTGTCCCCAGCTTGGTTAACACCACTTCCTCTTTCACACCTCCTCCTCTGCCATGTCCTGTTGTTTTCTCCTCCAGATTGTTTATCCAGACTATCTTATCTAGATAGACCTGCATAAATAATAACATGCACAGAAACAAGACAGAGCAAAGCAAATCAACAAAAGAAAACAAAATAATGACAACAAAGCTAATTACAAAAAAAAAACAACAACCTGTAAATAGTTCAAGGACTGTTTGTTGCCCTTTAGTAGTAGTGTTTTCCAGTAGAGTCTGATGGGGTGCCATGCCCTGTTTCCAAAGTCTATTTTTGGTACTCCCTTGGGATTTCCTTGTTCTGCTCCCCTTTTTGTTCTGTTGCATGTATCTTGCATTTTGCCTTGGTGTGGTGGGGTCAGATGGGGCTCAGTCCCCTCACTGTGTCTCTAGTGTTGTCCCTTATAGGCCTCAAGGCCAGTGAGGGATGTTGTGTCTCATAGTGCGAACAGTCTTCTGGTATTCTCTGTGGATTGACTGCTCTGAGCAGAGATATAGTCCTCAAGTTTTGGTGGGCCAGGATGTGCTTCACTCTTCTCTCCATTTGCTGCATGTGCTCTGATCACACATGCCCCTCTCCCCAAGCTGCAGCTTCAGTGCCATCCTCTGAAGTAAATTCTTCTGGGGGGAGGGGCAGCTGTTCAAGTCCTTGGGATGCCGCCCCCTCAGACCCGTCTTCTCTACTTCATGTCCGTATGTCAGACATTATTTTCTTTAGAGATCCCGAGGATTAAAATCCCTATCTTGGCAACCTCATATTCTATTCTCTTCTCAGGAATTCATTAGCATAGTTATTCACAATTCTACAAATTAACTTAATTAAGAATCAATGGGATGTAGCATGTGACTTAGACTCTACATTTCTCTGTTTTATTTCTGCCCAATCTTAGATGTTTTTAGTTCATATTTTAGAGTCTCTGAATTACAACTGCCTTGTATTTTTCTAAAATGTACATCAGTGCTTCTCTAGTGAACTTCTAGCAGACATTCCAGGTTTTAAACATCTTACATACAAATTATAACACAATCCATTTATACATGAGAAATGAAGTCAATCAGGTAGAGTCCAATTATTGAGATCTCTGACTTACTGGTAATATCACTTTTAGGACAATATTCATATCAAATTTTCTTAGTTCATATTGAAATTGAATGTTTGATTATTGACAATGCAGTTTGATTAAAATAGAGTATCACTACTTTTTCCTTTGCAAAGCTGACAGCTACATTGCTACTAAAAGATAAAAAGTTAAGGAATTCCATGGTCACTTTTGAAAACAATTCCTTTATAGAGAAGAGTAATATATCTGTATCTCATATTTATATAATTCACATCCCAAATACCTGTATTTCTATAATTCATTTACTATCTGCAGTTTAATCTTCTAAACAAAAGGCATTCTAAAACACTTGCTTTGATCAATAATCTTAGCATTTTTCTTACTGAAACCAGATGTCAGTCAGAATAAACAAAAGAACAGTAACAATTGACATTAATTGTATCTCCCTCCTCCCCCAATACACTCTTTTGTCAAAGAACTATAATACAACACATATAGAAAAGACAGAAAGAAAAAGGAGAAAAAAACATAACAACTAAATTTGGAGAAGCAAGAAGTAGGTAACTGGAGAATTACCATATATACTCAAGTATAAGCTGACTTGACTATCAACCAACACACCTAATTTTATCACAAAAACAGCATTGAAAATGTGCTGAAAAACTTGACTTATACACAAGTATGTATGGTAACTTGCAATTATATATTAGCTTTATTTATTGAATGTTATTTTAGCAGCCTGAAACACTTTCACTTCCTTTAAAATAAATTAATTTACCATCTAATCACTCATCAGATCAGCTTTGTTTAATGATTACCATCTGCACTCTCTTTCTACAAACAACCACAAGCCGCTAAAGGTTCTTTTGGTCACAATACATCTTAAGACAATTTAATAATACTTGCAACAGAGTTAAAAAATATTTCAAAAAGTTCTATGGGTTTCCCACATATGCTGAAGAGGTAATGGCTTTTGAATTGCAAAAATTCATTGCAATAATTTTTAAGTCAATAAATATGTACCTTAGTCATCTGGAGATTCTGTAGCTGTTGTTGCCAGGTGAGGATCGTTTCTAATCGGCAAATCCAAATATTGATATTTCCCACCAGTACAGACTTTCCCACTCCTCTAATAAGAATACAAAGAGTAGAACTTAGGTCTTGGAGCAGGTCTTTTATTAGGCGAGGATTTTGGTGGTCATGGAGAACTAGAATAAAGAAAAAAGGTATGGACCAGGTGTTGAAGCGAACCACCCCCTAGTATCACCTAATCATCCAATATCACTGATACTGAAAATTAATTTAAATTTTAGAATATCAAAGTATTATTAGTTTTGTAAAAATTTATTTGCCTGATATTATTTATTCCATTGGGTCAACAATTTTGACCTTAAAATGACCAGCTGGCAATTTATTTTGTACTTAACATAAAGAAAAGTAATATTAAAATTCATATATAGTCTTCAAGCTCTTTACATGTAAAAATTCTTCATGAATGATGTCAACTTTATTAATAACTACTAATTATTAAAATTATATCTTATTAAGTAAATTATTGGTTTGGTTGTTAGCTTAAGTTAATTCTGAACTTTTGTAATTATACAAATATTACCCTAAAACTAACAGTGATTAAGTAGCCATTATGAGGTAAAGTATCTTTTTCAAATTCACGAATTAAATGACCTTTTTAAAATAGTACATTCTGGGCTGTGCCCTGGTGGCGTAAGTGGTTGAGTGTGTAACTGCAGCCCGTGGGCTTGGCGGTTCAAATCCAGCGGTGGCTGGGTAGTGCCCACGACCACCAGGGGCAGTGATGCCCACAAAAAAATAAAAAAAATAGTACCTCCTTTTGTATGAAGATGCAATAAAAAATAAATTACTGTCATACAAAATATTAAGAAATGGCAGACCAACTTGAGTCATTGTCTAATATTGTCCTATTACCTGACATTATTGATTTTAAGAGCATATTTATTGGGGGAAAACAAAATATACAAAAAAATCTTATTCTTTGGACAAATATATAATTAAAATTTAGATTTAAATATTTAATTAAAATATATAATTAAAAAGTATCAGTGGTTGTCTTACCTTTTTGAACTATTTTATCCAAAATATTGAAATAATTCTTTTGTGCCACACCACTCAAGGAAGTTAATTGGGATTTTGCAATTAGCTGCAGTAGCTTAAAAGAAAAAGGAAGAAAAAAGCTAAGCAATAGATACATTTATACAAAATAAAGGAAAAACTATAATGATATAAAACAGATAAGGTATAGAAGATATGCCAAATTTAGGCATTCAAAATTGTCAACTTACCTGATTTCACTTGTAGGAAAGACACCACTCTACCAAAATTAAGGTGACAAATATCTAATACAAGGGAAGTGAGAGAATCTTACAATTCTGCAGAACTACATCTAGTTAATAAAAGCTAATTATGTCCTGGACCCAAGTTGTCTATGAAATGTACTTTAAGACTTTCCAGTCTTCATAGTACGCTACCAAAACCAGATAAACCTACTGCTGTTGAGTACAACTCATGGAGAGCCTGTATGCAGGGTTTCTAAAGCTGTCGATCTTCACATGAGCAGATGACCTCGTCTTTTTCCCTCGGAGTGGCTCGTGGCTTTTGATGTGGCCACTTTAAGTTTAGCCATCCGATGTTTACCCAACAGCACCACCAGGACTCCTTTTAAAGTATATTAATAAGGAACCAAAACAGATGCTGACAGCCAGTCCCCTTACTTATTAACAAATATATTTAAAAGACTACACACCCAGACTCCGTTTTGTTTACTAGCCAGGTAAGTAGAAAAGCAAAAGGCTTGACAATTTGTAATCTTAAAAGAAAAAGATGAAACTAAAACTCCTTCTTTAACTAAACTTTGTTTCAAGAATACATAAATTGTAGAATCTTTAGGAAATAACAATAAAAACACTATAACAGACTCAATGAGACACAGATACTTGTGCGTGTGTGTGTGTGAATGAATTAATGTCTTCTACTTAGAATGATTCTTTTTCTGTTTGTATCTCCTGCAACTCCAGGCTTTGGGGTATAAATACTCCTGTTAAAATCTCACTCTGATATGCTCCTTTCGGAACATTGCAGTGCTCTTCTTTCCTTTAATTTTTTGCCTAATTTTATTTTTGTTTATAATTGTGTGGCACATACCTTTTTCATTTCTTTTATTTTTCATTTTCAATTTTTCTTAATGACTGCATTTTATGTCAGCTAGGTTTGCTTTTGAGTCAACTTGAAGATCCTTTAATAATCTGTTTACGTTTATTAATACAACACCCTTGATTTTAATTTTGTGCTTTCAAGAAATGTTTTTGTAGACATTTTAAGTTTTTATACATGTACTCTTTGCCAAACTTTCCTTAGACCACATTGATGCTGCATCAGTTCCTTCTTTTGTAAGGACAGAATTTCCTAGATCACCTATTTTACAAAAGGATTCTGAAGGGGATGCTATTTTGATTTTCTAAAGACTCTTTCCTTGTTCCCACAGAGTAAGACTAACCCCTACTCCCTTCCCATATGGCTCATAGAAACGCCCCTTTGGCCTCTCATATAAAACTGGGTCCAAGAAATCTTTGGATGGATGTCAGCCCTTTCCTCTATAATTCTACACAACGTTCGCCTTTCTTGTGAGTCCTCTTTACAACATATATTAGTTGGGGTGGCCTATTATTTACCTTTGCTGAGCCCCTTTTGTCCACCTCTGTACATCTACTCATTTCTCTACTACTGCTGGCCAATCTTAACTGCTTTGGCTAAGTCTTAGATATATTTTAGAGTCTGGGAATTCTATCTGCCTATTAGTCTGGAAATGAAGTACTTCATGTCCTCCTGCCAATTCTCCATGTTGCATGTATTGATTTCCAGAAACTGAGGAGAAAATGCTAACTTACAGTCATGTTGACATTATTAATCCTAACACATTTATAAAGAGGGCAATCATGTTCTGACAATAGTTCTCTGAAGATGATCATTTACAACTTCACACACACACACACACATACACACACACATATATATATCTGAAGATGATCATCTTACTATATATATGTATAAAATTGGCCAGAAAATGAGGAACTTACTGCAGTTACAATGCTGTTTCTGTATTTTGCCAAAATATTAACTAAATATTATTTAATTAAAAGTATTTTTAAATTTTTTCCATACTTTGGCCATTATGAGAAAAGCATTATTTTGATGTTGATTAATTTTCCCATTTTGAGTTACAATCAATTTAGAGAAAAAATTTCAGGCTAATTGATGTTACGACAACACCTTTATTTCTAACATCAGTTAGACGGGATGATGTGACTTAGGTCTGCAAAGATTGTAAATAATAAAATCCAAGACCGGGCAGATTTAAGAGAACAGTGTGAGGCTCTGAAATTTTGTTACCTGCTTGGGAAAAGTGCCACAGACACTGCTGTGATGTTGGACACAGCTTCCAAGGGCAGCACTATGGCAAAAATTCAAATGTACGAGTGTTTTTTTCATTTCAAAAAAGATGAAATGTCAATGACAAAGCTTGTTCTCTGAAAGCCCATCAAATTCCCAAACGGACAAAATGTCAACTCGTAGTGCATTTGGAGGTTGTTCTACCAGGTCAGACTGTTAATCAAGGTTTCTATTTAGAGGCTTTAACAAGATAGCATAACAGTGTGCGACAAAAAGGTCTGATTTTTATTGCAGACTGGGGACTGGTTTTGTCACCATGACTTGCACCTACTCATGTAGCCAACTAAGTGCACTAGGTTTTTGACAAAAAAGACAACATGTCTTTCCTGCCCCTTACACCTAGCCTAGCTCTGTGCGACTTCTTTTTGTTTCCGTAAACGAAGAGTAACATGGAAGGATAACAATGATTTGAAGACATAGAAGAGGTGGAGAAAAAATGAGGGAAGTGCTGTTATCCATCCAAACCAATTAGTTTGAAAATGTTTCCCAAAATAGAATCACAGATTTGACAAGTGTATTAAGTGTAATGGAGAGTACTTTGAAGTTGATATGGTTGTTTTATTAAATTTTTTTAAATGACTTTGAGAAAAAAAATTCCATTTTTTATTACTCTCTTGTATGTAAAAAAATTGCTTTACATTTTGACATTGTTAACAAGAATTTCTATGATTTTGAGCAATACCTTTTGACTTATTCCAGTATACGTGTGTAAGAATGACTGCATAGAGTTGGAGAAAGGTATGAAACATGAACAATTGATGTGCCATTCTTTTTAAGGTAAGTATTGGTAAAAATCATGCACACCTTTCAGAAGGCAGCACAAATCTATTTTGTTTATTCTTCACATTTAGATCAGGAATGCATAGTTAATAGTGTTAAAACATAATCTTGTATAAATTCACAAGAACAACAATATTTGATCTTTGATTCAATAAAAATTACAAATTAGGAAATGTTTCCTTTTGCAAAAGAGAATGGAAAATTCACAGGAAAGTAAATAACTTTTGCTTACAAGAATACAGGCTTTTATGGTGATAAAGTACTTAATGGTTAATCAGTTAACATTAAATAGATAAGTAATTCCAAGGAAGATTCACCCTTAACCTACTGGTAGACCAGAGGCATCTAAAAATTTAAATTAAAAAGAATCCCAGTCTTTCTCACTTAGTCACAGATGAATAGCTTTTAATGATCCTTTTACTAGAACAAGGAAGAAATGTTGATTTGCCACTTGGAGTGAAGTAGCAAAAAAAACCAAACAATAAAAACCTTACTAACCTGTCGGTGAATTAATTTTGGTTCAGAAGTTTTAAATTTGTGAATGAGAAACAATCTAATCTTTTAATTTCCCAAGGGCACCTGTTGCAGGTTCTGCAGCTACAGGTTTTGAGCAAGAATGAAGCAGGTGTGGCAAATCAGTTTGCCTATCATCCAATGATATGCAGTGACACATTGCTTTTGCTTGCTGAAAGCTAACCAACCAAACTCCCCAGCCCTCCAGTCCCTGCCAACCCCAAAGGGCTGGATAGAAACGCCTCTGAGTTTCCAAAACAGCCACTCTTCGTGGGAGTTGAAAGCCCAGTTTTTGCCCTGAGATTGGGTGGTGGTTTCAAACAGGTGTTGGTCTTGCTGATCACAGCCCAACTCAAACTATTATGCCAGTAGGCTCCTGGCGGAAAGCCTATAGGCTCCCAACACACAAAGGATCAAAGGCTACAACCTTCAGTATGGATTACAACTTTAAAATAAAGAAAATATAAAAATCCTCACACCTGATCAGTAAAACTCACTGCCCTTGAGTCAATAGTGGCTCACAGTGAGCCAGGGTGGCTTCTGACCTGTAACTGTCTAACGAAGTAGAATGCCCAGTTTTCTCTTTTGGAGCTGCTGACCATGCAGACTGCAGCCCAACTTGTGCCTCACTGTAAGTGACATCTTGGTAAACACGAATGGGAAGAATTGTCAAGGATTTCACTTCACTTGGGTGCACAATCAATGCCCATAGGAATGGCAGTCAAGAAATCATGTGACATGTTTCCCTGGGAAAATCTCTGGAAAAGAACTTTATAAATTGTTCATAAGGCCAAGATTTTGAGCCAGAGCAAGGAAACTTAGGTGAAGATTTGGGGAGAGCAGGAGGAAGTGCGGAAGAATGCCATACACATGGAACTCTTAATAACTGCTGGGCATTCATACGCCAGGCAGAACTATTGAGAATGGCTAGTTCAAATAAATTTTTTCCTCCTCGGAATTGCTTAATAAAATCTCTGTGATGCCCTATGTCTTCCAAAAGTAAACCTTTCTCTTGGTAAGGCAAGAACATGAATTCCACTAATAATGTCACTTGGAGGGCGAAGGTGCATCAAGCCCAAACCATGGTATTTCCATCTGCTTCCTAGGCGTGCAATACTGGACAATAAGTAAAGAAGGCTGGAGAAAATGGATGTCTTTGGACAATGGTGTCGGCAATGAAGACTGAGTATGCTAAATACCATTAGAACAAACACTCTTTGGAAGAAATACAGCCATCAAGTTCAGTAGAAGCAAGGACGTTGAGACTTTGTTTCACATATTTTGCATACATTATTACAGGAACAAGCTCCTGGAGAG
Organism: Nesogale talazaci; assembly: GCA_004026705.1. Taxonomy (NCBI): domain Eukaryota; kingdom Metazoa; phylum Chordata; class Mammalia; order Afrosoricida; family Tenrecidae; genus Nesogale; species Nesogale talazaci. The sequence continues at coordinate 3,909 of PVJH01024914.1, read as the reverse complement.
GACTATGCTTAGTAAAGTAGAGGCTCACCAAAAGGATGGAAAACTCTCCATGAGATTGAATGATATTGTTACTACAACAATGAGCTCAAACCTGACTGTGGTGCAGGACCAGGCAGTGTTTTGTTTTGTTCTCTTGTACAAAGGATTGCTATGATCAAAACCAACTAAATGACACTTAACAACAACCACGCACTGCCTAGCCCAGCGATACTCACACTTTTTTAGCATGCAAGCTACTTATAAAATGAACAAATCAAAATGATCTACAAATGACAAAAAGGCAAAACATTTATTTATTACATTTATTCACAAATGCATTGAGAATTCTTTATATGTCATATCAGTGTATGTTTATATACCTTGCATATCCACATGAGTTCATATTGTACAACACAACACAATTAACTATGTACATCTTTTGTCATTACCTGAGCTTACACGGATGACTTGCACTGAATGGAATGAACCAGGGATGCATAGTCCGGACAGTAGCTGATGACAGCCAGCCTCAAGCACACTTCCCAGTGATCATCAGTCATGGGGTAACGGTACTTGGATTTCATGATCTTTATGTGGGAAAAGGCTGACTCACATAAATAAATAGAGCTGAATAATGCAGTCAAAGAGGAAGCACATTTTCTCATGTTTAGGTACTTTTCCTCTGCGACTAAGTTCCAGAACTGTTCATGCAGTCTCTGGACTTCAGCTGAATGTCAGCTTGTAGTGTCAAAATCTCCCATTCCATATGAAAGTGATATGCTTTTGTCTTCTTACTTGTTCCAGCTCCCCAACTTATTTTAATACCCTTTCTTATGTTTAAGAGAAAAAACCAAGGTCTAAAACTTGACGATAACAGCGTTTCAGTTTTGCAGCACATAGCGGACAGTGGTTTGCACTTGCGTTTGACAGCTAAGATTGTATCTGATGGGCTGTGCTGCATATAAATTAAGTGATGGGGTTGATGATAGGCTTACATCTATTTTTTTAATGGCATATGATCTACCCACATTACATTTGCGATCGGCATATTGAGCACCCCTGGCCAAACCCCATTGTGCATTTAGGAAAATAGTGGTAAAGGACATAGTCCACTTTTGTTCCCTTGGGTAATTCCCCTATTTTTAGAAGAGCTACCTTTGGGTTAAATATCCACATTGTTGTAGAAGAGGAAACTGAGCACAGTGAGCCTCCAGAGTGACATTTACCAGCTTAATGTTTAGAATACTTATTCCTCCTCCCCTTCCTCGGCCCAAGCATCATGTGTGGCAAGTATCTTTTTGTTGGGTAGGGGTATGAGGAACTCATCTGGTGGCCGGTATTGATGGAGTGCTGCTAGGTTCTGGAGTTGCAGGTAGAAAGACCAACAACAGGAGGGGTGAGGTTGGTTGCAGGAGTATTGAATAGGGGGTTCCCGAGCTGGGGTTATATAATGATATCATTGGGGGGCAGGCAGGACCTTCTCAGATGGGAAAACTGAGGCAGATATTTCATTGATTTAGGGGAAGCAAGGAGCCTCCATTAACTTTTCATGTCCAGTTTCCTTCTTCTTGAAGACCTAGAGAGCTGTTATCTCATGCTGAACCTGAGACACAGAAGTGGAAGAAGCAGGGTTTATCCCAAGACCCCAGGGCAGCTGGGCAACCTGATTTCAACGGTCTGTTCTCCTCCTGACAAACTGAGGGCCACCCTCCCACACCTTAGCAGTAGGAAGGAGAAGTGCAGGGATCAAGGACCTGCCTGTTCAGGCTTCCCTTGCCTATGTGTTTAATGAAGTCACATTTTAGCACCTGGCCTCTTTTGCTTGCTGAAAGTAAACCCAAAGGATAGAGCAGGAAGATGTGGAAGAAGGGCGCAAGGGAGAAGCATATCTATGGAAAACAGTGCTTTTGGTAATTAAACTTGGAGAATGTTCTCTCACTGCTGGGAACAGAAACTGCAATATAGGGAATGGAAACAGGAGCAGTGAATGGAAATTGTTCACTGGTGACCCCATCAACTGGTGCCTATGGCACTAGTCATGCCTCCCACACCCAAGATATGCCTCTGGCCCAAGTGGATGTCTGATTTTTCTGCTCTCCTCATCCTTTGAGTGTGCAGGCCCTCAGCTTAACTGTAGTGTGGATATGAAGAGGGCCTTGCCCTGGCCCTGAGATGGTAGTCCTGTTGATCTAGAAGCTCCTGCTTGGCATTATTAATCAGCACCAGGATTCTTGTTTGCACACTGTCTCCTTGAATGAACAACTCATCTTGTTCTTTTAGCAAATTCTTCTTGCTTCAGTCAGGTAGGTCCTTGATGTGCTAGAACCCTCCTGTGCAGAAATGAGGACCTGAGGTTTTACATCCTCAAATAAGAGTTCTTTGCCACCTGTGAAATCCACCTCAATGACAAGGGTGCTGCCATGGTGGGGAAGTCGAGCTCACAGGAAAAACCCAAATATCTAATTTTAATCTAATCTGATTCCACAATAATAAGCATTTATGTGTGGTTATTATAGTAAGCACTAGTAGAATAATTTAATTTTGAGAATACGTCTATGAGGTAGGCACTACTATTATTCCTGTTGTACAGAAAAGTAAAATGAAGCAGAGAGAGGTCTAAAACTTGCTCAAGGCTCACATGCTTAATACAGTGGAACCAGGATTTGATTATATGTAGTCTAGTTGCAAAATTTTATTGCCTTTATGTTAGGTTGCTTCAAGTTTATTATGTATATATCACTGTATAAGGAATATCTTATATATATCTTTAACAGTCTTTTATGATTTAACATTTGATTATCTGATTAAACTGGAAAACTCACACTTACTGCCTTTATTGAAAAAGTAATGCAGCTTATAATCTTGTTTGTTTGTTTGTTTGTGGCATCACTGCCTCTGGTGGTCATGGGCGCTACCCAGTGCTGCTCCTGAGAGCTGAAGCTGGATTTGAACCACCAAGCCCGCGGGCTGCAGTCCCACATTCAACCACTAACGCCACCAGGGCTCAGCCAGCTTACAATCTTTAATAGCAGAAAATCCACAAATAGAAGTTCATGAAGCCAAAGGAGAATCATTAATTATTATAATTTGTATTTAAAGTTCATAACCTACAGTAATTTACTATGGGGAGTTTTTATGCCTTTCATCAAACCTCTTCAGAGGTCTGACCGTCAACCCTAAAGGTTAAAAATATATTACACTATAGAATTAATGCCAGCTGCATTAAAAAAGAAAAATAATGTTGTCCACTGTATGAACTAGCTCACCTCATAAGCATTTACAAATCACCCCAGCAGACTTATCTCTGAAAGTCACTTCTAGCTTTTGAGTTGACTTTTCTCCACCATTTTTGCAAATTAACATACAACGTAGTCTCTAGTAGAACTACAAGTCAAATGCCTAACTGCCCAGCAAAGATTGTTGCTTAAAAGACACCAACAGGTGCCTCTGAAGAAAGGGCTGGGGATCTGCTTCACAAAGGTCACAGCCTTGAAAACTCCAGAGCAGTTCTACTCCTCATGTGGGTTTTCTGCACGGACCAAATCAACTCATTGACAAATCATATTACATCCTGCTGCAGAGAGACACAAAAATTTAATGCAACAGAATGGATGTATTATTGAGCAGATACAAGTAACACCAATCTAAACATATAGAAAAGGTGGTCTGAAGAGGAGACAGTGAAAGAAGGTTGTATGAGTCTTTATTAAGTTAATTTCCCAGGAGACAATATCAAACCACAGGGCAGGGTTTCAGGAATCCTGATTGCAGAGTCATCAAGAATATGGGTCCATTCCTAAGGACAGCCTCAAGGAAGGTGATTGGACATAGGTACTTTTCAAAAAGAGCTCGATGCCTAAGACACTATCTCGCCATTCAGTTGTTTGTTTGACTAGGGATTTCTGGGAAGCAGTCCTTCAATAGGACACT
>PVJH01024913.1:0-32373 GCA_004026705.1 Nesogale talazaci | reverse complement strand
TCTCAGGGACTTCTTCTGCAACTAGAATACTTCCAGTGAGCAACACATACCTTAAAACTCACTATCATTCAATCTGGGCTCACGGGGGCCATGGATGCCACCGACTGTGAGTCCTCAGTGGAGTACAGAACCTCACCTTTCTCCCCTTAAAAGGCTGGTAGGGGGTTGAGCCCTGGTGGCGTGAGTGGTTGAGTGCGGGACTGTGGCCCACAGGCTTGGCGGTTCAAATCCAACGGCGGATCTCAGGAGCAGCGCTGCGTAGCTCCCATGACCACCAGAGGGCAGTGATGCAAAAAAAAAAAAAAAGGCTGGTAGGTTCAAACCAACTCAACCACTCAATGTCAACCACCAAGCCACCAGCCCCAGGGTTCTCTAGTATCCCCTCAACTTCAGCGCCCTCTAGAGAGGGGCTGCATTTATTAGCATTTGAATGGGGCCAAAAGACTGATAACAGAAGCTCATAGACAGTCACCTACACATTCAAAGACTCTCAACCGCACCCCACCACCCCCCACCAAACACAGGAGAAAGGAGGAGAGGAAGGGGGATGTATGCGTTGGAAAGGCCAGGCATGGAGATGCAAGAAGCAAACTCTTGCCGACAATCCCACCAGACCCGGAGCCTCAGAGGAAAGCCCCTAAGGGCTGCAACAATGGGTTGAGACTTGAGACCCCCGAGAAGACTGCGTGGGACCGGCAGTTTCTTGCTGTGGTCCCGTCGCGTGTCAGAAGGGAGTGGACAGCGCCTAACAACAGCTGTGTGCCAACCCCCGCCCCCCCACTCCTGTAGCTCAGCTCCCTCCCGTCGGGTCCTTCTTGGGGGCAGCCAAGCACCACTTCCTTGCAGCCAGCGGGTCCCCCAATTCAGGTGCGCGCCCAGGCACCAAAGGGTGTGTGCGCGCCCGCCGGGACGCTCCATTGGCTGTGGGGTCTAAGGGGCAGTTTAATCATTACCAGATTACGTTCCACGGGTCCTGACTCGGGGACAAATCAGAAACTCCGGGCGAATGGTGGCGAAGTGCTCGAAGTGGCGCTCCGGCGGCGAGCGCACAAGACCCCCAGGAGGACGCGCCTCGCTGGCCGGAGGGCTTCCAGGACCGACGGGGAGCGCCCACCCAGCCCGGGCGCGCGGTGGAAGTGCCTGGGGCTCCCGGGCTCTTTAGGCCGGGCTCGGTTGGCCAAATTCCTTCCTGGCGTCTCCCGGCTTCTGCTCCGCGACTCGCAGGGGGCCCGGGGAGGGGGCGGGATGCGTGGGAGGGCGTCCCGTCAGCGCGCTCACCTCCGATCCATCCCGCGGCGAAGTCTTCCAGCTGGAAGCCGCCCATGGCCGCGCCGCCTCACTGTCCCCGAGCGGGCAGGGCCAGCGCACGCTCAGGGGCTGCGGGGCATGGTCCGCGCGCGGCTCCTGCGAGTCCCGCGCCCAAGCCGGTCTCCCGACGGGCTGGAGCGCTCACCTCTCCTGGTGCCCGCAGGCCTCTGACATCACGCCCCCAGTGGACTTTAAAGGCACAGCAGGCAGGAGGGCGGGGGCGGCACCTCCTTCCTTCAGCCTTCTCTGCCTTCCACCCCCTTGACCACCGCGGAGCTTTGGTCCCCAGGGGTCAGGCTCTGCCTGAGCATCGCAGAGCACCCTGCACCCAAAGAATCCCAGGCATGTTTCTGCAGAAGGGATAGGGCGGCAGGTTTCTGTTCAATAGGAATTCCTAGACCCTCACGGTATGATGATGGACCTATGAAGAAACACTAGGGCATTCGCTGAAAGGGTAGGAAACCCTTCTACACTAGATGTTTCTGTCTGCCTGGAAGTCTTGGATGGCTGCAGTGAGGGGTGAGTGAGGGACTGCACTTGCACAAGCCTGCCGCAGGGCCCCCTCCACCACCACCTCCCCCAGGTGAGGGGCAGTCTGCCCTCAGGAAGAGTGCAGTACAACAGTAGTTAAGGCAGCAAGTATTCATAGGCAAACAGGGTATCTAATTTGCACGAACAATCCGGGGGGTGCTGGTGACTGTGTCTCAGTATCCCGTCAGAATGGCCTCTTGAGGAGTCACGCGTGGACCACCACATAACCCAGACGAACAAAACCCCAGAACCATGGTAACCTTTTCACCTACTGTTGTCTAGACACCCCCATCACAGCCCTTCTGCTACTCCGGTAGTCTTATTCTGACAGTGAGACCTAACCACCCACCATGACCTTCTGAAGATTCCTCTGTTCTCTGGAGAATGTAGGAAAACCACAGCCAGGAATCCTGGGCTCCCCTGGGCTCTGTACTGTGTACATGCTGCCCACTTCCCTCATCCGCACAATTATGTTTATGCCCTTCATGTCCTGTGGAAGGCTAGGTGAAAGACTCTGCGTAGAATCTGCTTGGTTTAGAAGTCTCTCCTCCCTGACCACATCTTGACCTTAGCATTTTAACCACTATACCAAAAGAGCTGCCTATAAACGAGCATGATTTCCCATGCCAGTTTCAGAGTTTTGGGACTTTTTCTCCACCTCCAGTTTCTCTGTAGCTGACAGGTTAAGACCTCTATTAATGAGTAATTGGAATCATATGTAGAAGGCACCAAATCATGGTGAAGCTGGAAGTCAGCTATAAACAAGGATTAACTATTAATAACACTCAACTTTTTCAGAGTATTGACTACACCACTCACCGTGACTAAGCCTTAAATTCACTGCAACACTGGGAGGTGGATACTGTCACTATCATTACTTCATAAATGAGGGAAATTTATAAAGCTTATATTTTCAATGTTTTCATGCATGTCCTATGTCATTTATGTGTATGTGTATGTGCATATGTGTGTGTGCTTATTTCTGTATATTTATCTGTATATCTACACATCAACAAAGACCTTTAGAAAATTAGCCTAATGTAGAAAATGAGTATTGTTACACCGGAGCGACAGGTTTAATTAAGGGCCAGTTTAAATTTAGGAGCCTCCAGGACTGGCTCTCACAACGGAGGGTTTGGTGGGGATCCAGGCTGGAGGCCAAGGTTCTTCCAGACACTTTCTGCTGATGGCCTTTAACCCCCTCCCCCCACTGAGAACACTGTCCAGGTGGACATTTTCTGAGCCATGAAAACTTCCAGCCCTCCCCTGGCCAAGCCTCCAGGAGGGCTGAAGCCCATCTGCGGATTCCTTTGAGAGCTGTGTTGAAGGGAGGTCTGCAGGCCAGGGAGCAGCACTGTGCCTCTGGAAGGTGGGGCTGGCTTGTAGTGGGCTGAAGCCACCCATCATAATCACCCCCAGGACACACACTGGGGCTCCCGCCTCTGCAGATACAACGAGATATACCATGAGATAGCTGCTAATGAATGGCAGCCCTGGACTCATGGCAGTTCCACGTGTGTTAAAGTAGAACTGTGCTGCAAGGGGTCTTCAATGGCTGATTATTTGACCCCCAAAACCTATTCTCTGAGCTCAGCAGATAGACTTCTCACCCTTACTCGTAGCTCCCTGATATATATATACACATATATATATATATTCCTCTCTATATACATGCTTCAGACCAGCTCCACAAGTCTGTCTGTGCTCCACGCTTTCTGTGCTAAGGGTTTCCCATCTGCCTTGCATAGCACCTGTGAGCAGACCAGGCTCCCATGATCATCATGAAAGTCGGCTGTATTTGTTAATTAGGCTAGGCCACATTGTTGTTGTTGTTAGGTGCTGTGCAGCTGGTCATGACATAGGGAAAGCCCATGTGTGCACAGTAGAACAGCCCCAGCTGTGCGGTTGTTGGACGTTTCAGGTCAGTTCCAGGTCATGGAGCAAACCGCTGTCCAGTCGGGCAACATCCTCACAGTGGTTGTGATTCTTGAGCCCCTTATTGCCGACACCATTCTAGTCTGCCCCGTTGAGGGTCTCCCTCGTCTTCTCTGACCCTCCACTTTACAAGTATGGTGTCCTTCTCTGGAACCTAGTCCTTCCTGATAACATGTCCAAAGTGCGTGACATGAAGAACCAATCCCGCTTCTCTCCATGAGTAAGAATGAGTACTCTGTTAAAATAAAAGGAGAGGAATTTGTTGGTGGTTCAAACCAAGGGCACATCTGATCTCACCACATGAACTCAAACAGTACAAAAAACTGAAGTAACTGAGGTGAATTTCTGAAATAAAACCAAGCACGAAAGGGTCAACATTCTCAATAGGAAGTGACAAGATGAAGGAAGCTGGAGGTATGACAGATGCGTTACTAAGAGTAGGATTGTCTGAAGCTCTACTGACATGGTGGCCATAACTTGGGCTCCTCACTTGAAGATCTGAGGTTCAAACCTGCCAACCCCTCAGCAGGAGACAGATGCAGCTTTACTGCTCAGAGAGAGATGGACAGCCTCAGAAATCCACAGGACCAATTCTGCCTGGCCCGATTAGGCCCTCTGAGTTACAATAGGCTGGCTAGCAGTGACTTTGGGTATAAGTCAGGTTGTATTAGATGCGGTGTGTTTGGTGTGAAGCAGGTTTTTACAGGGTGGCCGTACAGTAGTGATCTTGCCACCTTTCCTGAGGGAAGTCCTTAAAGATATTCTCTCCTTATCTGTAGTTGAACAAGAGAGAAAAAGGTATCCTTCATTATGCACCTGACTCTAAGGGTCTGATTGCTGTCAGGGAAATAAGCAGAAGATGAGATGGAGTCAGGGAGTGAGACCCAGGTTCCAGCTAAGCATCTTCAAGTCTGGAACACTTCTTTTTTTAAAAAAAAAATCATCTTATCACAATCCATCCATCCATCCATTGTATCGAGCACATTTGTAACTCTTGTTGCCCTCATCATTTTCACATCATCTGCTTTGTACTTGAGTCCTTAGTATCAGCTCCTCATTTCCCCCCTCCCTCAACACTGCCTCCTCCCATGAACCCTTGATAATTTATAAATTATTTTACAAATTATAATTTGATAATTTATAAATTAATTACACCGTTGGACCTCTCATTTCATCCGCTTTTCCTATTGATCGTCCCCCAGGGAGGAGGTTATATGCAGATCCGTGTAATAGGTTCTCCATTTCTACCCCACCTTCCCACCAACCTCCCTGTATGGCTACTCTCAACACTGGTGCTGAAGGGTTCATCTGTCCTGGATTCTCTGTGTTTCCAGTGCCTATCTGTACCAGTGTATATTCTCTGGTCTAGTTGGATTTGTAAGGTAGAATCGGAATCATGATAGTGGAAGGACAGGAGGGACAGAGATGGGGGAGGAGAAAGCATTTGAGAACAAGGAGAAAGTTGTGTTTCACCATTTCTGCACTGCACCCTGATTGGTCATCTCTTCCCTGAGACCCTTCTATAGGGGATGTTCACTTGCCTACAGATGAGTCTTGGATCCCCAACCTGCACTCCTCCTCATTCACACTGATATGATTTTTTGGTTCTTTGATGCCTGTGACACCTCATGACCATACATGTGCTTCTGCCATGTGGGCTTTGTTGCTTCTGAGCTAGATGGCTGTTTGTTTACCTTCAAGCCTTTAAGACCCCAGATGCTATAGCTTTTGATAACTGGGCACCATCAGCTTTCTTTACCACATTTGCTTATGCACCCACTTTGTCTTCAGTGATCATGTTGGGAAGGCGAGCATCATGGAATGCCAGTTTAATAGAAGAGTGTTCTTGCATTGAGGGAGTACTTAAGTGGAAGCCCAATGTCCATCTGCTAACTTAATACTAAGTCTGTAGATATATGTACATAGATCTATTTCCCCATCATCAAATATAAATATAGTTACATATGTACATGTCTGTATTTAAGCCTCTACAAGTGCCCTTTGCTTCTAGTTCTTTCCTGTATTTCCTTTTATGTTCCTCTTCTACCACTATCATGCTCAGCCTTCATTTTGGATTTCAGCAATTCCTTTCGGTTACATTACGCTTGATCATGCCCTATCAGGCCATCAATTTGGCGTCACCTGTTGTTCCCTTATCCCTGAGTTTGTTAACACCACTTCCTTTCCCCCACCTCCCTGTCTCCCGTGTCTGGGAACACATCTAAGAGCATTTGAGGTCATCCTTCTGCCAAGAAAGAGTCGATGTTTCTTCTGACGGCCCATGCTATATGTCATATTCTTGGACAACATCATAATTCAAATGCATCCTTTCTTCTTCAGGCTACCTGATTCATTGTGCGGCTTTTGTTTTTGCGGGACAATTGAAAGTCCAGAGCCTACCAGGCCAAGCATTTCATTTTATTTGGCTCCACAGTCAGCACCCGTGGCAGCAGCACGAAATCAAGCAACAGATTGCACAGGGCAAATCTACTGCACAAGACACCTGTGAACTGTTCAAAAGCAAAGATGTCACTTTGAAGGACTAACGTGTGCCTAACCCAACCCAGGCTGATCCCAGTCACCTCATGAATGTGCAAACTAGACAATGATTGAGCATGACTGGAGAACTGATGCCTGTGGATTAGGATGTCAGTGAAGAGTAGTAAACATACCATGGGCTGTCAGAAGAAAAGCAGATCTGCCAGAATACTCCTCAGAGGGAAAGAAGACAAGACAGCTGACCTCCTTTGGGCATGTCGGAACACAGGACACCACATTTGGTGAAGTAGAGGACCCCAAAACAAAGGAAGACCCTCAACAAGATGAATTGATAGTCGCTGCAAAAACTTACAAATTATGGCCTCCAACGTACCAATTTCCCTCCAGTGGACCTGCTATCCTTAACGCTGTTATGAGTCAACACTGACTCCAAGACAGCAATAATAACAAATGGGGCGATAAGACAGAGATAAGATCCAGCATGACAAGGTGATTCAGCACTCCAGTGCAGCGGAAAGGTCAATAGTTCACACCAGATCAGATGCTCTGGCAGAGAAAGATGCGGCCATCTGCTTCCGTAAAGATGAACAGCCTTGGAAACCCTATGAGACTGCTCTACTGTTTCCCACAGGGTTACTATGACTCAGCATCAACTAGACAGCAATAGCTTTCACTTTGTCTTCCTTGTTCGTTTTGTTTCTCGCTTGAATGCTGACTAAGACACTCACCACCCAAATGAGGTGACTGAGGATTCCCAAACTGAAAGAAAGAAGGAAGGAAGGAAGGAAGGGGAGAAGATAAGAAGACAGAAAGCCCTGAGGATTAGAGAGGTTAAATTCAGTTGAGCTGACGCAGGAGTGTCATCTCCATATGGAGTCCTGGAGTCATTCTAGGAACAAACCACAGATTGCCCTTTTCCTCTCTGGTCTCCCACCACCCCACTCACTTCTCATTCTGCCTCTGTCTCAGCCACCTGCCCTTCGGAGAGTCTCTGTTTTCCCTCAGGCTGTCAGACAAAGACAACTGTGGACTCTCTTCTCGAAGCCTCCTCCTGGGCAGTGATGTCATTCGTTCCTCTCCTCACGCCCAGAGCAAACAGTTGGTGGCCTAGGGTCATGACTTACTCTCAGGGACAGCTCACCCAGGTCCAGATCACAGCCCTGTGGGCTGTGAAAGACAGAGGGCAGGAGTCCCATCTTCCTCAAGCTCCACCTTGGGAAGTAGCCCTTGCCATGCCCCAGCTAGAGGGCCATGCCCCAGCTAGAGGGCCAAGATGTGCTTGTGTTCTGATGGGAGACTCCTGGATTCTTCTCCCACCCAGTGTCTCCCCTACCCTGTCCCAGACGGATTCTATGTCTATTGTCTTCTGTAGCATCCGCTAGTTTTTTGCAGGGATCCAGCCTTGGTATCAGTTCACACAACCCGGAACGGATGATGGTGAGTGGTGTGCTCTGGAGGGAGGGACCCATCCTGGACCTGCCTTGCTCCTGATTGTCACATTACTCAGGTGATGTGCAGTAGCAGACGATCAGGCTGCTTGATCCTAAAAGGACAGCTTGCTGAGGAGTGGGGCCTGGAGGGAAGAGGCACCCTCTCTAAGACTCCTGGTACCCCTGGGCACAGAAAGCCAGGCATCTGAGGAAAAAGCCCAGAAGAAGCTGCAGGTCAAGAGTCTTCCCAAGTCCTCCAGAAGGGGCAGGCAAAGTCATGGCCAACCCGAGCATCCTGCTGTGCCTGGTGACCACCATTGCTGACCTGCGCTATGCCCTGCCACGCCCAAGCTGCATGCTGGGACAGGCATGAGAAGAAGGACGTCTCTGACTTTATTAAGAGTCGCACTTCCGTGAACTCTCTGCTGCATCACGTCTCCAGGGCCTCCGGCACACTTTGAGAGGACCCCCTCATGGGCATCAGAAGGCTGTGTTGACACCTACTGAGGGGCTCTCAAGTTGGCAGCAGTGCCCAAAGCAACCCCCGGGCTGGGCTCCTGAGCAGTGGGAAACTGAGACCCGGAAGAGAGTGGATGTGGACAAATTCTCCATGCTTATCTTGAAGAGTCTGGGAGGAAAGTCTTCACATTTGTGCATTGGAGATGAATCCAAGTTACATTCTCCTGATGAAAAATCATGCCCTTGAAAGAAAGATGTTTCTATGAAGCTCTTGGCTGCTCTTTAGCATGCACAGAGGCTATCTATCAGAGAGAGATATTAGACTCTACCATCTTTCCCGCCCTAAGGGGGACCCATTCCTTTTTTGATAAGGATCATGGCTTGTTTCCCTGAAGAAGAGCTCAGGGACACCTAAGGTGAATCCAGCTCAAGGACGACCAAGGTTAAGCCACTGTCCTAACTCTAGAGTCTGTCCATTGTGCTAGGTGTGTGTATGTCCTAGTACCTCCCCTTCCTGCTACGTGGAAGCTTTCAGCACATCTCTTACTGGGGGCACCCCCAAACCTGGAATTTTTGGTCAGCACTATGTATTTACATTTTTTGACAGAACCATATCACCTTCGAAGTACTCTCCGTTACACTTGAAGCATCTGCCAAACCTGCACGTCCGTTCTTAGAAACATTTTTTAAACTCATCTGTTTGGATGGCTGGCATCACCGCCCTCATTTTGTTTTGTTTGTTTCCCTTCACCTCTTCTTCCATGTCATCAAATCGCTGTCCCTTCGTGTCCCTCTCATTCGCGGAAACAAAAAGAAGTCACACAGAGCACAGTCAGGCGAGTGTGGTGCTAGAGAGGCATGCTGCTTTTATGCCCAAAACTGGTGTGAGCAGGTACACTGTCATGGTGGCAAAACCAGGCCCCTGTCTGCCACTAATAAGGCATTTTGTTGCATGCTGTTATGCAACCTTTTCCGAACCTTTCAATAGGACGCTTGATTAACAATCTGACCCGGTGGAAGGAACTCCAAATGCACTCTCCCCCTCACAGCACATCTGGGTTTGGCAGGGAGGCCCCCCCTCATATGTACATGACAACATGGCTTGCATGCCACAAAATTACATAAGCTGCGAGAGCATCCATGCACCGACACTCTTGGGTTCCAGACACCATGGAAGAGGTGAACACTTGCACGCCTGCCTGGTCTGATATTTCTTGAGATGCGACTTGAATGACGGACGCAACTGCCCCTCAGGACCCATTTGGTTCTGGAGGCTGGTTCCCCACAGGAGCCCAGCAAGCAGCTTTTGTATTGCTGACGAGCTGGAGCAGAGTAGAAGGAATGGGCCTATTTCCAGAAGGGCCCACTGCACTCAATCCCTAAATGTAAGTCAGGTTTCTCCACATGAGACACAAGGGATCCAGGAGCGCCTGTGGGTCAGGATGGCGACTCCCAGAGAAGCAGGCTGCAGGCCCAGGGGAACGCTGGCTGCAGGAGCGTATGCGTGAGGACTTGTCCTGTGAAGTTCTGTGTTTCTCTTCTGCTTAAAAGAGCGTGGAACAGCTGGCTAAAGCACAATGCTCTCTCGTTCCTGGTGCTGCTGGAACACAAACACCACAGGAAGGTTGCTGTCATGAAACTTATTTCTCAAGCTTGGTGGAGGGGTGTGTGTCATATGTCTGCCCTCAGGGCACTGGTCCAGGGACAGGCACTCTCCTGCCTATGCTGGGGGAAAGCCCTTGTCTCGGTGTCTCTAGCATCTTCCTCAGCATTTCTTGGCTCCTTGTGGCTCTTACCTCCGACTTTGTCTTCTCTTGTTTCTGTGCCTGATGGAAAAGGAGCCTGGTAGTGTTGGACCGGGGAGACAAGCTTACCCAAGAAGGGTGGAAAATGGCACTCGAGGTGCAAAGGAACAAAAGTTTATTTTCTAGCTTAAGCTCGGGTCGGGCTCACACCACGACCCAGCGCAGCGGTTCCCGTAGCCTTGACCCCAACCACCGCACAAAGCTACGTTTTTATAGTTTCAGGTTACATAAGGGGCGTGCCCTTTCCCACTTCCAGCCATAGAGTCCCATTAGAGGGAAGGTGGCTGTTCTCTATTGGCCAGCTGCTTTCCGTGCCCTTCTCTGGTTGGCTGTCAGGGACTTGTTGAATCTTGAATGCTTCTTCCTGGTTCCGGGTGTTGTATCCGCTTCCGGGAAGTCACGGGTTTTCTCTGAAATAGAAACTTAGGCCTACCCTGAGTTTCAGCACTTTGGGGGCCTGTCATGGCGTTTCTCAAGTTTATTGAGAATGAAGATCATAAGTAGCACAGCGGGTTATACGTTAGGTTGCTAGCTGGAAGGTCAGCAGTTCAAAATCACCAGAATGTTGAAAGGGCCGGCGGCCCCCAAAAGAACACGCAGCGTTGTCTTGGGAAAAGGAGGGCCAGAATGCTGCTTGGAGGCAGGGAAGGCCAGACTTCTCCTCACGTGCTTCGGGCGTGTTGTCAGGAGCAGGACATCACGCTTGGCAAGAGGAAGGCCCTTGATGCAATGGATGGACACAGTGGCCGCACGGATGGGCTGCAATGTCAGAGCAACTGTGAGGCTGGTTTGTGACTGGGCAGTACAAGTAGGGGTTGTTCTGGGTCTGAGCTCACTTGACAGCATCCAGCAACGGCCATGACTCCAGATATGGAGTCAGTTCCTGAGTTAGAGAGAGGAGGTCTGGAGACTGAGTGGGCTGCCTGCCTCTCCACCCCTCACCTGTGCTGCCTCCACCTTTCTCCTCCACCCGGCGCCTCCCCCCAGGCGGCATCACCTCTACATACAGAATTCTCTCTGCACCCATGGCCATGCACAAGCTGCTCCCTTATCGAGAACACCCTCTCCGCCCTTCTTCCCGGACCCACCCCGACACCTCCTGCTTTGAGACGCCACTCAACAGTCACCTCCCCTTGATGGCCCTTTCTGGAAGCAATCATCCCTGTCCCCACTTGGTGCTGGATATTACTGTGTCTGGAATATTCTGGGGCTATCCATTCCCTGCTATTTCCCTTTATACTTGAAGATCTGTTTTCCCCGCAGGACCCCAACCAAGGCAGGCACTAAGGTCACACACCCTCTGTCTGACTGCTGAGCTCCCCCTCGAAACTAAGGTGCCACCATGGATTAGGGCTGCCTTGCTCCCTGCCCTGCTCAAGGCACTGCCTTTCTCTCTTCTAGGGCCATCGGGCCTGGCACAGGTCTGGTGTGCCCGCATCACGGACTTCTCAGCTGGGTCTTAAACCAGGAGGCCTTGGAGTAGATCCTTGAGAAGTCCCTGCAGGGAGGTGCCGCCCTGGGGGTGCAGAGGCAGTGCTTTTAGACAGTGAGTCCTTTTGGACTGCTGGGTGGGGGAGGCCTGCAGCCCCACCAGAGGGCACTGCTGCACAGCACTTGGGGCTCTGGGGAGTCCCTGTGCTTTTCACTGGCATGCGGTTGGTCACAGCACGTGCTTGGAGAATGAGGGTGATGGCTGACAGAGGAGCGTGGGCCCCTCAGAGTGGGGTTCTGATGGAGCCCAGGGGCTTCCTGGGGAGGAGGGTACAATCACGAGAAGTCACTCCTTCAATCCTTTGTCTTCATTTCTGTCTTCATTTTACCCTGCTTGATACTCTCCCTACACCGGCTCACTGAGCTCTGTGGGTCATTCTCCTCCTTGCAGAGGCCAGAGTGAGGCTTGGGTCGGGCAAGCAATGCTTCCAAAACCTCACAGCCTCCACAGTGAGTGGAGGATTAAAGGTTCAGACCCGCGGTTTCAGACCCTGCAGAGCCCAACCTCTTTGCCAAGGTGCTGTCACAACCCGGCTGGCCCTGTCCCTACACCCTTAGCCGCATCCTAGCTTCTCAGCCCCGTTTGTCCTGTGTCTGTGAGATGGAAGGCAGCTGGCTTCATAAGGAGCCTGAGTGGCATCACAGTGTACCGATAGCACAACCCTTTCCTGTGACACACGGAACTACCTGTAATTAGGGGCCTTGCACGACTGCAAAAGCTCTCACTCGCCTGCTCGCTTCGGATACCCTGGCGCCCTCTCCCTCGTGGCTTCCCTTCCCCCGCTGGCTCTCTCTCTCTCTACGTGGACCACCTGACGGGCAGGCTGAGCATGTTACCATGGCATATCTGACTCTTGCTTCTCTCTCTCTCATGCTCTCTATAACTTTATGGCATTCAAAATCATCGCTGTACAACTGCGCCTATCGAAGCCGTGATGTATGTACTGGAGGCTGGCCTCGACAGCCCAGATGTGCGAGCTCACAGTGCTGAATGCTGAAAGTTCAGATGGAGCTCTCCGACAAGGGGTCCCTCCCTCCCCAGAATCCCAGGTATTCTTTGATGAGAGAGTGCTCACACGGCTGGGGGGTAGGGGAAATGGGAGGTGGGCAGTGACTAGGTTCAGGATCCCCCTGCCCTCTTTAATGTCACAGGGGCAGCATCAGGACCTCCGTACCTGGGAGACGCGGGGGGTGGGGGGAGCTTGAGGAGCCAACAAATGGCTAGGCCGTGACTCTGGGGGCTGGACTCACAGGGCAGGGCTCACCTCAGCCTCTCTAACTGTAGACAAGTGTCCGCCCTCAAGCGCCAGCTGGGTCTCACATGGACACACCGCCAGGGTCCGCTGTGAGCAGGATTTAGGCTCCTGGCACACTGGCTTTTGGTCCTTGCTGGGACCCGGTGGGCTCTCTGCAGGAAGCGAAGGTCAGTGGGGGTGTCCAGCCGCTCAGAAGCGTGTCCTCAGCACCCTGCCTGAGCTGGGGCTGAGCGTGCTACTCCTGACCTGCACACCCAGTGCCAACAGAATCTCTCTGGACAAGGGGGAAGAAACAGCAGGGACCTCAGAGTCACCTGCCATGCCATGAAAGGATTCAGGCACTGAACCAGTAAGCAAACCCAAACCAAAATCACTGCCAATAAGGTGTGTGTGGGGAGGGGGGGGGGCATGAAGCAGAGTGGAGAGAGGAGAGTAGGGAAGACTTAGCAGGCTCCAGCTGGCCCCTTTCTTGCCCCGGACACTCATGAAAGAGGGCACCGTGGGAAGGCCTGGGGCACTCGGGCGGCAGGTCAGACAGACCTGGCCAGCTGTGGGCCCCTCTCTGAGGCTGTTCCTTCTGCTTGGAGTGGAAGAGACATCCATGGGAATCTCTACCAATGAATGGGGCGGTCTTTCCTAAGGTGACTTGCACATAGCCAGTGTCCAGGACCTGGGAGCTTTTAAAGCAACACATCAGTGCACCAACTCCAACCTGCGTAAGAACCTAATTTATTTACAAAGCTGGACACTGGCCCTTGGGGCCCCTCAGTTGGTCAGGCAGATCTTGGCCCTCTTGAACGTGGGCCAGCATCCAGAAGCACTGGGCAGAAAGAAGGTCTGGGGACTGGACGGACATCCCCCTCGAGGGCTGCTGTGCTCCCCTTCCCATTGGGTAGGTTTTCCAGCTAGGACACTGAGGCAGGCAGACAGAGGCCAGAACACAATGAGTCATAGCCTGTCCAGGGGTGGGGAGTGGGGAATGGAGAGGCAGGGCTGAAGTGGGGCACGGGGTGAGCTTCTGAACCCTTCTTCTCCTCAAGGAGCAAGGCACACCCTGTTTCGGCTGAGTGGAACATTCTGGGGGCTGAGGGGCAGTGGGGGCTGTCTGGGCAGTGGGTGGGAAAGCTCGCACACTGGCATGGGATGTGGAGACCGAGCGGAACTAAGGTCTATGGGCACAGGGCTCAGGCCAGCTCGGGTCCTGCAGGAAGCTGCCTATGCGATGAGCTGCTCACGGCTCAGAGAGTTGCACTGCCTGGGGCTGCTTTGCCAGTGACTCTCAGGAAGCCAGGAGGTGGTGAGGTGGGGCAGCCCAGTGGGCTGCAGCTGGCTCTTTCCTGGCTGTGCGTGGCCTCCCTGGGGTGCTGGGTGGGGATGATGTCCTTACAGGGTGGTGGCACCTGTCCTGGGTTGCTCCCCTGGGAGCCCCAGTGGCTCAGGCAGAGGGACCAGAGGGCCGGGGCTGGTACACAAGAGCTCCTCGGTGGCCCTGTAGTAAGGCACGAATCCTGAGCCATCAAGGGTGTGGACCCTGAAGGTGGCCTCGCTGGAGAAAGGAGCGTCCAGGCAGCTGTCCGGGGAACCCCCTGAGGAGACTCGCAGGCTGGAGCGGGAGGTCAGAGAGCTCGAGGCCGAGGCTGTGATGTGTGTGACGATGGAGGCTGCCTGCTTGGAAGGAGACAAGAGGGTCAGTCCGGTGCAAGCCTTCCTCCCCAGGTACCCACACCTCCACAGTGGCAGAGAAGAAGCCGTGTAAGGCCTGGTCCTGTTCTCTAGGTGAGGGCGGTCCTCAGAAATACCCGAGGGGCTGCCCAGCTAGAGGGGCGTGTCTGGGACCAGTCATCTTATCCCTGGCTACCCAGCTTCCTTGCAGCCACAGGAAATGACATACGGCTGCCAGGAAGTGCCCATGGTTTTGACGATGACACAGAGAGATCTTGCATCTGAGTATCGAAGCCTGTTCTCCATCCTCATCTCTACAAAGGGAATAAGACGGAGCCCCTCCCCACAGGAGGACTGCTGCTAGACTTGAATGAAGGGGGCTCCTTAAACACTCTGCTGGGTGTCCAGAAAGTCACCTGGACAGCCAGAGAGGGCCCCTTCCATAGGACCCGCTAAGGCCTTGCGGTGAACGCAGCCATGAATTTCCCACAATGGCTCAACAGGCGACTGTGTTCTCATTCTGTCTTCTAAAGGAGCAGGTTCAGGGTAGGCAGGGGCCCCAGGCCCTCGCTAGGGAGTGACCAGGTTGGGGCTGGGTTCAGTCAGTTTGCCTGCAACCCCTGGGCTCTGACATTCTGCCCCCAGTGCTCCAGCAGACCTCACAGGGCTGGCCAGGGGTTCGTTGAAGCCCAGGGCCTTGGGACAGAGTCTGCGGGGTGCTGCCCCATCACCCGGGGTCTCCTCAACTTACAGGACAATCACTGCTGCCTGTCATGCTGCTGGAGGCAGGGTCTAGAGAGTCCTCGTGGCTGCGGCCAGGAAGAACCAGATGGGGGAAAATCTCCTCTTCGGAGCGGTAACAAGGGAAGAACCCACTAAGGGTTGCCGAGCCCCCCAGAAAGGGGGCCTCTCGCACACCCTGGCCTCTTCGCTGGCCTTGGTCCCTCCAAGCCTCTGGCCACGGGGCCAGCTTGTCCATGAGCATGGGTCCAGTGGTGCGGAAGAAGGGCAGGTACCCTGCGGCCAGCGGGAGCCCTCCGGAGGGGCCGTGGAGGCTGAGTTCCTCCCTGGAATGGGGTGTCTCCGGTTGCTGGGGAAGGAAGCTCTGAGCAGGTGAGGTGGGGGGCACAGGCCTGAAGCTCTCCTGGGATGCCTGGGAAGGAGGGGGGCACGGTTTCATCTCTCAGCTCACCCCAACCTTCCCCAGCAACCTGAGCTTCCTCCCCAACCCCTGGATACCTGAGACCCAGACCTCCTTGGGTGAAACCCAGCAATGGGCCCTGCTGTGGAGTTCCGTTACTCTAGAGCAGCGGTTCTCAACCTGTGGGTCATGACCCTTTGGAAGGAGGGGGTCAAACAACCCTTTCACAGGGGTTGGCCAATTCATTACAGTAGCAAAACTACAGTTGCACTGAAATGGCACTGAAAATAATATTATGCTTGGGGGAGCCCCCCCCCCCAACACCAGGAACTGTATGTAAGGGTTGTGGCATGAGGAAGGTGGAGAGCCATTGCCCTTGAGCCTCAATTCACCTGCCGGGCCAGTATCAACCACCACCGGCAGGCTCACTCCCCTCCGTGCACACAGTCTTGTGCCATTCCTGGCTGGTCAAGTGAGCCTGCACCCAGCCTTGGTCCACACACCCTCTCTTTGACACTCTCCTAAAGGTAAAGTGACCAGATTTTAACATTGGTATAGCAGGACACCATTGACTGAGGGCTGGGGGGTGGGGAGAGGGGGTATATTCCCTTCCCATTCTCCTGCCGTTCCCTCGCTTGTCGTGCATTCTTTCCAAACATCAGGATTTTTTTAAAATGCCCCAGGAAGCGGAAAAAATTGTTTAAAAGTGGGACATCTGGTCACTTTACCTAAAGGGTCTCCTTTCTCACACCCCCGCCAGCCATCCTCGGGCTGACCCCGACTGATTCTCACTGCTCCTTCCCTCCAGGCTCTGTCTGCCCCCTGCGTAGCCTGGCACGTAGTAGGTTCTGAAATCAAATGTACTCTACCAATGACTGGTCTGGCATTATTAAGATTGAGAACCACTGCCTTACAAGACTTAGCTCTCTCTCTCTCTCTCTCTCTCTCTCTCTCTCTCTCTCTCTCTCTCTCTCGCTCTCTCTCTCTCTCTCTCTCTCTCTCTCTCTGACCTCACAGAGGTAGCAGAAGAGTGGCTAGGTGCAGCTGCCCCCTCAGAGGTCCATGCTTTCCCCATGAGTTATGCAGGTGGATGGGGCGGTTGGCTGTGTGGTGGCTGTCCCAGTAGCAGCTGGCGAGGCAGATTTCAGGGAGAGGTTCAGTCCCTTGACCATGGCTGGTGGGTGAGCGGTGCCCTGATCTAAGGCCTTACCCTTCCGGCCATCTAGCAGAGGCTGCTCCTTGTGGGAGGCCACTGGCTCTGCCGCACTTCAGACTTTCCCTCCCAGACCCTGGCTTCTCCTTTACCACCAATTCCCAGGCTGAGGCTAAACCAAGAGCTCTCTTCCAACAGCTCCCCCAGTCACCCACCCCCAGCAAAACGACACCTGCAGCATGATTCTCAAGTCCTTTGGCTAATACCACCTTTGGTCTCCCACTCAGAGTCTGCAGTGACCCCGAGTGGTGACGAGGTGAAGTTTAATCTTTAATTTGGGGGCTAAGAAGGGCTTTTTTCCTTGTTCCCTCTGCACCTAGAAAATCTCACTCTGTCTGCTGAGAGGAGATTCCATCCTGATGTCATCACAAGAAGGTTAGATGGCTCTGTTACCATGGAAACCCTGGCCCAAGCACCCAACCCCTAGGTTCATCACCCTCCTCTCAGTTCACCTTCATCCAGGTCTCCCCAAGACATGCACATGGAAGCAGAAGGTCCCCACGTCTTCCGGGATGGGAGCAGCGCTCTGGTTGCAGGCCCGGAAGCTCCACCAAGGACACCTTGACTGTGATCCCGGGCCTCCCCGCACCTCCAGCGAGAGTGAAGAGAGCTGTTGAAAGCGCTTGTTTTGATGAACCGTGTCCAGTGTTTGGGCTTGAGCAGACCTATTCTCACCTCAAAGCCTCAGGCTTAGTCCCCTCCGGACTGTGGTCCAGGCATGGCTCTCTGCTCTGGCCCTCCGTCTCAGCTGCCTCTACTCTCTGCGGCTTCACCAAGTCACTCATGAGCAGGAAGCCCGAACAAGCAAGAACATCACAGAAGGACAGATTGTTGGATGCCTGAGGGTTCATCCCTAGCTCTCCAGGTTTGGTCTTCACGCGCAGAGGAATGGCCTTCCTCATTTGTGGCAACCTACTCTTTCCAGGCAATCCTTATTAGAAGCTTCCAAATGTCAAGGAATGTTCCACCATCGTGCCGTTTTTTGGATTGGAGAGGCAAGACTCAAAAGCTGGGATTTGAAAGCCAACCAGCCTGAAGAAGAGAGCTTCAGTCTTAGAGCGGAGACAGGAGCACCCAGTCCACAGTCCGGGTTCAGGGCTTGAGCCTCTCCAGATCGCCAGTCTGTCCGGGTCTGGGTTTTTCTGGATGCAGGCAGAACTCCCTCTCCCTCTGTACCTGCAATACCATACAGACCCTGGAATGTCTCTAAGGGGAACCATGCAAATTTACTCTCCTCCTTCACATAATTTTAAATCCACATGGAGTTTGTTTTATGATGTGATTCTAGATAAGACTCTAATGTATGAACTCTTAACTGAGCATCATTTATAAATAATTTATTTCTCCCCTAATCCAATTTGAAACATCAGAGCAAACATGTTCTAAACACCTTGTCAAACTCAAGTTGATTTCTAAAACTTATTTATTGTTCTATCCATCCCCTGGCCTCTTTGGGTCCTGTACTGTTTATATTTATTCTATTTTATGCTTTTAATTCTATGACTCATTTAATTCCATGCTATATACTCACCATTAAATAACACAAATTGTGGCGGTCATGTGCTTATGTTAATTTCATGATTGAGATGTAGGGGTGGTGCCTGGCCTGTTAATCTGGAGATAGCCATGGAGTAGCCAATGAGGCCTCCGTGAATGCATGGTTTTCTCCAAGACTTCTGGGAAATCTCATGATATTTCTCTCATGGAAATGAGAGCTCTCTCGCCAGTTGTTGGGAGTGAGTCTCAGAGACAATGAACTATGGACAAGACAAGATGGCAGCATCCCAGGAGCTGAGGGAGTTGGAGGAAAGACCACATGGTCTTTCCTTGATGGAACCAGACCTCTGAATCTGAAGAAGCCACGTGGAGATCCTTGCCAGCGCTGAGTTGCTTCTCCCACCACTGGATGCTGCTGATGGACCCTGAGCCCTGCAAGCAAGGAGCCATGAGGAGACCCCCGCCAGTGCCAGGACTCTGCACCCACTGACCTGTGACTTCGTGAGTCAGAAGGACACATTATAGACTGGTATTGGGCATGTGGGCTAATATTGGACTTACGACTTTCAACTGGACTGGGTAGGGATACTTAATATGCTATTCCTCTTGTATATAAACTGTACCCTTATATCCATATGCATGTTGATGATATTGTTTCTCTAGTCTACCCGGACTAACACACAAATGTTGTAAAGTATAATTAACATACATGATAAAATATATAGTTTGACGTGTTGGACAATCTCAACACATATGTTACACCTCACTGCAGTGTTCAGTAATACTGCTTTTCAGACAAACCCTTTATCTGCCCCCCCCCCGCACCCTAGACTGCCTACACACACACACACACACACACACACACACACACCTCCAAACCCAAGCAACCCACTGAATTGCCTTCTGATACTCTCCATTCATCTTGCCTATTCTAAGATTTCATAGAAATGGAATGCGTACACTTGCTGTGTGAAGCTTCTTTCGTACGTGTTTCTGCCGGATTCATTCATGTGGCAGCATGGCGCTTGGCCCTTTTTCTGCTGAGTATTCGGGAGCACACACTCACGAAGACTCCCCTCTCTCTCTCTCCCATCCAATGTTGACTCAAAGCCTCCGGCCCCTGTGCGTTCCCGACTTACAGGAGTAGATATCCCAGCCTTTCTCAGAGGTGCTGCTGCTGGTTTCCATCTGCTGACCATCTGCAATCTTGGGAACCCTCTGGGGGAGTTCTACCCTGCCACTTGGAGTCAGCACTGATCCTATGGTCGAGGATTGTCTGAATAGCTATGACCTCATGTGGTTCCATCCACCTGATTAAGACTTTATCCATTGTTCCTATTATGCATAAAGCTACTTTGTATAGTCTTGAAAGGAACATAATTTTCCTTTCCTTAGATAAATTTCTAGGATTTGAACAGCTTGATCATCCCCTAAGTGTATGCTTAACTGAACAAGGACCTGCCAAACTGCTTTCCAAAATGGCTGCACCATTTTCACCCTAGCCCCCAACAGGCATTTTGAAAGTTCTACTTGCTCCCCGTTCTTGCCGTCACTAAAGGTGAAACATGCAACTGCTGTTCAACAGGTGGCCAGTTCAAATCCCTGGTGGCTCGGCTGCAGAAAAAAATTGCATTCTGGGCTGAGCCCCGGTGGCGTAGTGGTTGTGCGCGGGACTGCAGCCCACTGGGACGGAGGTTCAATTCCAGCAGTGGGGCTGGGCCTCCTACTCCCACCACCAGAGAGCAGTGATGCTCCCCCCCAAAAAAAAATTGCATTCTGTTTGTGTAGTGATCCCTGCCTAGGAAACCCTCTGGGAGCAGTTCTATAATTCAGATAAGGTCATTCCAAGTTGGAATAGACTCAGTAGTACCACACAACGACAGTAGCTGGCAGAGCTTGATGGTTTTATTTTGCATTGTCTGGATGGTTCATGATGCTGAGTGCTTTTTGACATGCATCGTGCCCACCTGGACACACAGATGTGTCTATTGGTGCTTCGGAAGGGCCCACATATGTGCCACTTTCAACAGCCTTCTTGAGCTAGAATAAAAGCATAACACATGGCAGCTCTTCAAAATGGCAATGCATTCAATTTTGACATATGTCCCTATCTAAGCAACCATCACCACTTCATGGATGCCAAACACTTCTGTCAGCCCCAATAGCCTCCTCATGCCCCTTTATGATCCAATCCTCCCACAAGTCCCACGCCTGATTGAGTTTTAAATATAGTGGGTTAGTCTGGGTTGACTAGAGAAACAAATTCATAGACACTCATAGGTGTGTAAGAGGAAATTTTATATCAGAGTAATTTTATATTAAGAAAACATCCCAGTCCAGTTAAGTCCTTAAGTCTGATATTAGCCCATATGTTCAATACCAGTTCCTGAATTCCTCTCCAGACTCACACAACACATGCAATGATGTTGAATGCAGGAAGATCACAGGCCAGTGGGAGAAAAGTCTTGTGGATCCAGTGGTGGTAGAAGCACGTCAGCACTGGTGTGGATCTCCGTGTGGCTCCTCCAGCTTCAGGGCTCCGTCAGCGTAGCTCCATGTCAACAGGAAGGTAAAGTAGAGAGACTGTGTCCTTCCTCCAGGGAAGAAGACAGGAGTTCCCGGAATCCTCGGAAGGCCATGGCCATACAGAGGCATGATTGGCTATGAACTGATTGACAGACTGAACTCCTCCTCTATAAAATATTTAACAAGTTGACATGAAATTATGTAAGTACCACATATAGCTTCTACCTCTCTTCTGAGAACCTGTGGTTTTTTGGATTCCAAGTATCAGCTCGTGGAGCATAGCCACAATAGCTTATTGGAAATTTCTCTCTCATACTTTCCACACATGGGTCACCTTCAAGTTAGCCTCTATTGTCTTTTCCCTTAGGGTTGGCCCCACCTTCCTGGTTCTCTAGATATTGGGTGATATGGGCTTCTCTGGACATTGTGTATGCTAACATTGTGCAAACTTTGGTTCTCTTTATCATCTTCTGGAGATGTTTTTGTTTTAGCGGGTCAACAAAACTATGAGTCAGCATCCAACTGCAAGCTTTGTCTTTCCCTTTGTGTGCAGCTATTCAAAACTCAGTGCGTTCTTGAAGCCCTGCTGTATTGCTCTTGGTCTGTCTTGAATGCACATTCGCTAACAATTAGGCTGACAGATGTGTTCATGTGCTTCTTGTCCCTGTCCCTGTTCCAGCGAGTCCCTCGTGCAGCACCCAGCACTGTCTCCCTTGGTGCCTACTCTCTCACGGTCGGTGGCTCCTGCTCCCTGAACTACAGGCACCTTCTCAGACCGCCACAGCTGCTCTGACGACTCCTGCCCCCTTGTCCCTGACTGCTACAGCAAGGGGGTCGCGCCATCAGGAGGAAGGCTTCTGATCCCTGGTGCTCTTTGTCGATATCCCATCTTCCTCAAAGGGAGTTCCTCTGGCACCCTGGGGGTGAGGGTGGGAGGGGGGCATCAGGCTATTGCACTTTGGGACCAGGCAGACTTTCCTGTATGACCTAGCTCTGCCACTTGCCAGTTTTGTGACTTTGGGCAAGCGAGCCAGGCTCTCTGTTTCCCAGACTGTAAGATGAGGGTAGCAAACCCATAGGCCTATTATGGGAATTAACTTAGAGACTCTCCATCATGTGTACGAAGGGCACCGACATTATTGCCATCACCCCCAAACAACAGTGGCTGTTCCTGCTGCGGACTGCTGGACCGTGTACGTGCCGGCGGCTGCCATGGAGAAGGCTGGCGTTTTAAGTCAACCCTGAGGCACCTTAGAAGGAAGATCCCCGAGATGTCCTTGCAACGCGTTAGCCACTGTCCTGGCAACTGAGCACCCAATGGGCCTCCGTCCCACCCGGCCACCCACGGAGTCGCCGGCAATCAGAGTCAACTCCACTCCATGGAGACTAGTGCTTGCTGGGGGGTGGTCATTGTTGGCTCTCTGGTGAGTCTACAAGTTCCTTGTCTGCAATATCCTTGAATCACTTGGACATGCATGCTACGGACATCAAGATTGAAGCAGTGGCTCTGAGATTGACACAAAAACACTGAAAATCAAATGTATGTCTGTGTCTGTGTGTGTCTGTGTGTGTGTGTGTATTTGGGGCCTCTTTTATTTATTCCCTTAAATGCTTTATTTTCACACACTTGTCCAAAGCTAACACTGTGATTGCAGTGATTTTACCACTTCGGCACAATTTTCACAACGTGTGCTTATTTTCTAAACGCGCTCTGGTGACAGAGTGCGTTCCATGTTAGACCGGCATCCACAACACTGATGGTTCAGACCTCCCGGCTCTTCCAAGGGAGAAAGAGGAAACGTTCCCTTCTCTTAAAGATTTCCAGCCTCAGCAGCCCAAAGGGTCACTCTGTACTGTAGGCTCGCTCTGAACATGAACCGGTGAATAGCACGGAGCTTTTGATGAGGTCACTTTTAAATGGGAAGAAAACCTGCAGCTCGCTCTTCGTGGGCTGACAAGGTACTTTCTGAGTTAGCCACAAGGGGGGAGAGTGATGCCATTTCTTCTGCAAGATACCCAAGAGATCATCGTTAATGATTGTTTAGAATGTATTTCTCTGTGTGTGTGTGTGTGTGTGTGTACTCCCTTCAAAGAAATAATATTTCCCTATGCAGGGAAGATGCTATTTAGAGGCTATTTTTTTTAAGTTGACAACTTACAGATGGCAATTGGTTTGAAAACACATTTCAAAATCATTTACACACACCCTCTCCCTGCAGTCAATCATTGGGCTTGGTAACAAATGCCACATCCAGAACGGAAGATCCCTGTGGCCTCCCCACCAGAAATCAGGCAAATTATTTAAATTCACAGGCAAGAACATCTTTCCCCCACCCCTCACTCAACATCAAACAGAAAACATTCCCTCTTTGAAAATGTAAATCCCTTAAATATATTCAAGAATTTTAACTAGCATTATAGAGAAGATCCTATTTCTCTTTGAAGTCCTTGAAGAATTCTCTTAAAATCCTCTCATGCTATTGGGGTGAGGGAGGAGGGCTTTCAGGCAACCATGGAGCTGGAACCTCTGTCTCAGAGCCCCCCTGCATCCCCAAGGATCTTCTTGCAGCAAGGAGAGCAGCCCCCAGAGAATTCCTCCACAAATCGTGGCAGCCGGGAAGTGCGGGGAGGCTGGAAGATGCTCTAAAAAGAGCCTTGCTGGGGATCCAGGTCCCATCTGTTTTGCATCTGGGGTTAGAAAGGGGACACAGCACTCAGAGCCACAGGCGGGTCTCCCAAAAGATGTGAAGGGTATGGAGAGGGTGAACCCCCTCATCTGTCCTGAGGCTTCGCCCCCAAGCCGTGCTGGAGGCTTCCTTGGAGGGTGAATTCAAGGGACAGGCAGTGCAGAGCTAGACAGCAGGATGAGGGTCAATACTGGTCTGATCGAATAAGAAAACCTTAGCTGCTTTCTATTCGGGGAACTGGTGTTCCAGGGAGGTCAGAAAATCAGGAAGGTACCAGTGCATTCACTGGAAAGAAGGTTTGCTAAGAAAACACTTAAAAACCTTTGCAGAGATACAGCTTCAAAGTTATCAGCATGTCATTTCTAACAACAAAATAGAATTGAACAATCCATAAATGTTTAAGAAGGAAACAAATGAAATGGAAGGTTGGTGAAATAAAGGATGCTGTCTCCCCTCGGTGGACAGCGTGAACCAATGACA
Source organism: Nesogale talazaci (assembly GCA_004026705.1). Classification (NCBI taxonomy): domain Eukaryota; kingdom Metazoa; phylum Chordata; class Mammalia; order Afrosoricida; family Tenrecidae; genus Nesogale; species Nesogale talazaci. Next base: position 8,453 of record PVJH01024913.1, on the reverse strand, counting down.
AAAGGCAACAAGGCAGGGCATCCGTCTGTGACCCGGTGGATCCGAGGGAAGTCACAGGTTGTGACTGGATTGTGGTAGACTTCCAGAGGCTCTTGTTTCTCTTGGTGCTCATTTTTAGTTTCAGCTTATTAAAAAAAGAATATGCAAAACACAAGCTGGCTAGCTATAGAAGAGTTTGAAAATTTTAAAAGACAGCACTCCATCCCTATTAAAAATAGCAAGATCTCTTTTGCCCACAGGTTGCCGGGTGTTCTTCATCCAGTCAAGTTGGTGTCGGCCACGTCACAAACAAGGCTCCAGAGGCTGCGGGGGCCCGGGCCACCTTCACCAGGGCAGTGCTGGACCTCCTCATCACACCTCTGTGTCGACCAGTCCCAGGGCAGGCCTTCCTTGTTGGTACTGACTGGCCCCCGAGCAGGATGCCAGGGCCAACCTCAAGGCATGTCCACAGGGATTCTCAGGAGTCATGCGGCTTTCCTTCTTCTGACACAGATGGGTCTGTTCTTCCGGCAGCTCCTGGCACCTTGGTGCTCCCTGCTGGCACCGTCTCTCAAAGGCCTGGGTTCTGTTTGGGTTTTCTTTATTCATTGTCCAACTTTCACGCTCATGTGAGGGGATTGAACATGCCTACGGCTTGGGTCAGTCCCCCCTTAAGTCTTCAAAGTCAGGTCTTGCTTTTCAGCACTTTCAGGAGGTCTTGTGCAGCACACAGAGAAGGTTATTGTAAATTTGAGGTGGGTATGAAAAGATATGACTCCCCTTTTTTATAAACCGCTTTATTGGGTCTCTTACAGTTCTTATGACATTCCATACATCAATTACATCAAGCACATTTGTACGTATATTGCCATCATCATTTTCCAAACATTTTCTTTCTACTGGAGCGCTGGGTATCCGCTCCTCTTTTCCCCCTCCCTCCCTCATGAATCCTTGATAGAATACAGACTATTATTGTTTTCATATCTTTCATCATCTGTTGTCTCCCTACACCCACGGAATTTCTTTGAAAAAAGAAGATGATGATGAAGAGGAATGAGAAAAGAGCCACTCTGTGGCAGGCAGGTAGCTTCTTGTGCCAACCTGGCCAACAGGAACGTGTGGGATTGATAAGGTCACCGTTTGATTGGAGGACAGAGAGATAAATGGCTTGACAAGACCTGCCCCTCACTCTCTTGCTCTCTCTTGATTGGACCAGTGTGTGGCTGCCTTCGCTAGTTCTCCACTTGAACTTGTGAGCTACACTACCTGTGGGCCAAGCCAACCCATTAACCACGTAGCTAGAGCTGGAGGTTCCCTGGAGACCTGCTTCCCCACGCTGCTGGCGTGCGCATTGCGTGAGCGTGAGGCTGCTGGATCTCGTCCTCTTGCATTGCTGGGGTTTGCGATCCCACCTAGGCTGCTTCCCTAAACTCCGGAGCTGCTGCCGGTTGGTGAGCCTCCCTGCTGTTTGCTCCCTGTGAGCAGACTCTGCCTGCATTGCCCCAAGGAAGACTCAACTGTCTGCTGCCTTGACCTTGGACCCAGCAGCCCTTGTGAGTTGAAGGACTCCCGTTATAGTAACTGTTCCACAGAAGTGAGTTGAACTGGGCCCTCTGTGTTGTGGTGTGGAATAGGGAGCTGTTACATTTGTTTGTGCTGTCAACATATCCATTTATATTTATATTGCATATATGTAATCATAGATGTCCTGGTTGTTTCTCTAGAGCACCCTGCTTACCACACACACACTGTATCTGCTTTTATTGTATACTGACCGCCATCCAATCAATGCCTTGTGACCTTGTGACAGGGAAGACCGCGCCTGTGACTTTTTGAGACCCTCGCTCTTTATGGGAGCTGAAAGCCCTGTCTTTCTCCCTCAGGGCTTATTGCATAGTGCCCGCAAATCACCACTGTGGAGGTACTAGCAAGGCACTGACATCTAAATCAGAGCACCCCGAAATAGACCCACGCAAACCGGCCCAGCGGGTCCTTGAGAAAAGCACCCGAGCATGGAGGGAACATCGCTCCATACATGATTCTGCGGCTCCTGCAATTCCACAGGCAAGAAAGAAAGAAACCTCCGTGTCTCACACCCTCAATTACAGAGCAGCTCAAAAGAAATCATACATTCAAATGCAAAACTGAAACTTCTAAAGAAGGAGACAATCTGTAGCCTTCCATTTATATGACATTCTGGAAATGAGAAAATTATAGCGACGGGGAGCCGACTAGTACTTGCCAGACTGGGGGTAAGAGAGGGGTGCATGGGGCTGTGAAAGCCAAGCTGAGGGTCCCTATGATGATTGCAGTGCCCTCTATTCGCACTGCATCCATGCCAACATCCTGGCTGGGCTACGTGAGGCTACCACGGGAGGACTCTGGGCAATCCTGTGCCCGTGAGTCTACCTCAAACCCACACCCATGGTCATCGGGTCGTTTCCAACTCCTAAGACAAAAAAAAAAAAGTTTTGTTTTGTTGTTTAAGCTTGAAACTTCCTGGAGAAGGGGTTGTGTGAGCTAGGCCGTGTGCTTGGTGTTCCTTGCCCTTCACCAAAGCCTTCAGGCTGCACATGGGATTCAGGGCCCCCCGAGGCACGTCGCTGTTTATGCCAGGGAGCGCCACAGCCTCAATGGCAAAGATCTGAGTCAAGGGGGCGGGGGGGGGCCACAGTTTCCTGTGACGATGTAAATTCTTCATGAGGCTTCATCTCATGTCTTTTGGACTTGTCATTGGGAGAGACCAGTGCCTGGTAAGGGGTGTCGTGTTGGGTGGAGTGAAAGAAGAGGAAGAGCTGAGATGAGTCGGATGGACGCGGTGGCAGTAACAATGGTCTCAAACATAAGAACAGTTACAAAGATGGCGTGGGCCTCGGTGGAATTTCGTTCCGTCCTACGCTGGGTCACCCTGAGTGGGACCCGCGGGACAGCACTGAACAGCTGACACGTGAAAGGAGGAGTTCTGGTGCACAATGGTTAAAGCACTGAGTCACCCACCAGAAGGTTGGTGCTGAACGGGTAAGCCTCTCCACAGTCCGTGGAGTGAAGACTATTGCCTGCAGACCCCTGTGGGCAGCTCTGCCTGATCCTAGACATCAGCAGCAACTCAATGAATGGCCCGGAAAGAGAAATGACCACTGCTACTGCCCCTGACTGCATTCGTCGAGACCCTCTAGAACAGGCTAGAACTGCCCCACGAGTTCCTGAGACTGCAACTATTTATGGGAGGAGAGAAAACACATTTTCTTGTGGCTACAATCCTATTTGGATTATAACATAATCCTTTTGCTGTGTTAATGGGCCAAGTCCGTGTAGGGTGTGCCAGAAGCAAAAGAGACAAACTCACTGTCATAGCAACCCTGTAAGACAGAGTCTTTCTGAGATGGTGCCTCTGAAGGCCAGTAGAGTTTGTCTTTCTCCCTAGAAGCAGCTGGTGACCCTGGGGTTAGCAGCTCAAAGTGTACCCCCCCCCCCAAGCTAGGGCTCTGACCTCTGCGCCATGCATACTCATACAAAGAACAGACTCGCAGCGTTAGAACAGAGAGGCAGCACAGCCGAAGGGGGACAATGCATGCTCCCCACCCCCCTGTGAAAATGACCAAGGAACAGGAGCTGCACGGAGACGCGGACCTTCCCCCAGAGCTGGCAGAATCAGCAGGTACCCTGGATTCAGACGTGGAGTCTCCCAACCTATGAGAAGATGAACCCCTCCTTGTGGAAACCACACATGTGTGGTATCTCTGTTAGGATAGCGTGGAGAATCTGAGACGAGCTCCAATGATCCTACAAGCCCTCCTTCTTCCTGCGCCCTCTGCAGCCCTCGGGGAAACACGTGGGGAGGGCTGGAGGGACAGACTCCCTCTTCGGCAGGCTGCCGTCAGTTGGGCAGCAGGGCGGGGCCCTCTGTGGGGGGCTCCATCAAACACCGGCTCAGGGAGCCTTCATCAGCTGTGCACATCTGCTCCCACCCCACCCACAGGCAGGATGAAGAGAGACTGTGTCTCTTCGCAGGTGAGATCTGGGCGGCAGTGTCCATCAGCAGTCAGCAAATGAGGAGTCAGGCTTGCGAAGAGAGGATGGTGAAGAGTCCTTAATGAAAGCCGCTCTCTCCGATGAAATAACCCCCGGCTGGTGTGTGTATGGCGTGTGTGTGTCCTGAACACTCTGTCTTAATAACCAAAAGGTATACAGAACATGAATGATCACATTGCAAAGTCCAAGAGCTGCCATTGTGATCGGCTGACTGCCTCTCATGAGGACATGGGGATCGAGATGCAAGCAAAGCCATCCTATGCAGGAAACGGAAGGTTAGGAAGGAGCATTCCACGAAGCAGAGCGACTGTGCTCCCCCATCCCCCCCCCCCCCCAGCCTGAGCGGCTCACGGTAGCAGCCACACACAGGCACCTGGGCAAGGAAAGGAGCCCGAGCAGAGGCAGGGGGCAGCAGGCGCCCAGGTGGATAACTTGAAGGTGCCTGGGTGGTAGGCAATCAGCTACTCACTGAAAGGTTGGCAGTTCGAACCCATTCAGCAGCTGCGTGGAAGGAAAGTCCGGTGGTCTGCTTCCAGGAAGATGACCACCAATCAAAAAAACCCCATGGGGCCGTGGCACTCCGCAAGTGGGGTTCTGGTTAGATGGCAGCTCATAGTGGCCACAAGATGAGATAGGAAGTGTGAGCAGGCTCTCAGAGGCTCTCCAGGGGCCTCCCTGGGTAGTCCTCCGTTTGCTCTAGGCATGTGTCCTGAATCTAAAATCAAATCCAGTTTCCCACCGCAGGGCCTTTGCACTTGCTGCCTTCCATTAGAGTGTCCTGCCCCCCAGATCCCCACCTGGCTGCATTTCAAATTTCGGCTGGCTCTAGGTACTGGCCCGGACTTCAGAAGGATCTTTGCCGGCCATCCTCTCACATTGGCTTCTTGTGGCCATCCCCACCACCTCTCCCCATTGATTTCCTCAGCAGAACTTCTCTGCAGAGACTGTCACATCCATTTGTTTACTAGATGATCACCCCTAAAGGTCACACGCCCAGCTAACCTGGATGATTGGTGCTTCCAGTCCACCCAGAGGCACCTTGGAAGACTCCTTTACACTAGCAGCTCCTGGACGCCGCCTGGTGCACAGCGCGTCCCGGACACGCATGGGGCTGCTCTGCATTGAGCCAGCTCCATGACCGCCGTTATGCCAGAAGTTCCTTAAGGACAAGCGACTCGTTCATCCTCCAACCCCAATTGGGAAGCTCCACTAGACTCCCATGGAAGGATTCCGAAAGCCGCTCTGAGACGTTGGCGAGGTCATAAAAAGATCCAGCTTTGGGGACCTTGCTGCCCATGGAAGACTCAAATGCAAACAGCACTTTGGGGGCATCCACTTGGGAGTCGCTTTTGCGGTCAGTCTGACAAGTCTTGGGCAGCAGCCCAAGGCTGAGCTCGAGGACCCTGAGACTGACTCCTACTATCTGAGTCTTTGCTGTTTGCCCCTATCTCTGTCCGCCAGCCGGGACTCCAGTCTGATTTCTCCCCTATCCCTGTCCTGACACCTAACGATGTGTTAGCATTACATTTTCTCAGGACCTCTGAAGTCGGTGGGTATCACTTCCCAGTGCGGTGGACCGAGGCCTGGTCACAAGTCTGCAGCCCCAGGTTCTAATCCTGGCTGTGCCCATGACTCAATTTTGACCATGGACAAGACTGTTCCCATGTCTGGACATCGATTTCTGTCAATGAATCAGACAAGAGGCCTCTCGGCTGCCTCCATCTCAGCGTCTGTCTGTCCATCCATCTAAAGGTCCTGTAGGGTCTGGGGAGGTCTCCTTCCCCTAGGAAGAGGTCCACTGGGGGTAAGGCTCCTTTGACCCAGAAGTCCCTTTGGAGCTTTTGACCAAACTCAGTCCTGGAGAAAGGGTGCCAAGCGTCCCTTACACCCAAGGAGGGGTTCTGAGGGGTGTGGGGCCAAACGCACAGGAAGACCTTCGACACTTGACAGGTCTTAGGTCTCAGACAAGCTCCTTTGGCACCCTGAGGCTCAGTTCCCTCGTTTGTGTGACTCAGGGCGACCATAGTAACTGATGGGTTTAAGCAAAAATGATGCCAAAATACTTTAGGGGGTCAGGAACCGAGTAGCTGCTCAGTAAATGATGGCTCTTAGGAAGCCACTGCCACTGGTGGCATGAAGGAGGAGGAGGAAAAGAAGAAGAAGAAGGAGGAGGAAAAGAACGCACACTGAAAATGCAGCCAAAGGAATGATCTCTTGTTGTGCTCGTGATAAGACACACCGGCAGGGTTGGGGGGGTGGGGGCCGGTTGTAAGGAATCTGGGCAACAGGGTCCTTGGAAAATGGGGTTTGGCTGAAAACGAGATGGTGGAGCAGAGCCCCGGCCTTGATGAGCAGGGCCTGGGGAAGCGTGTGCATGCCAGGCATTTCCAGAGCCCCGTAGTACTGAGGAACGACAGAAATCACCTAGATGCCTGCTTCCCAGCTAATGCTAACCCTTCCAAGCGATGCGGGAGAGTGGGGGGGTGGGGAGGGCGGTGCCCCTGCAGAGACTGGAAGTCAAATCTGGAAGCCTCCCCCTTGAAGGACATCGAGTGGCCATTGGAAATGATGCCCATGGAGACTGGGTAGCAATTCAGGGCAAGGCATAGGATTAAGGGGGAAGGCAGGCTGCACAGTTGTGTTATGATTACAGCGATTTAGGAAAGGTCTGCTTACAGACAGGCTCTGGAGGGGAAGATTAGAAACAGTTGATTTGCTTGAGTGATGGGATTAGAGGTGATTAAAGCAACATTTCTGTTATGGTTGTTACACTGTGGTTAGGGCCATATTTTAAGTATTAAAAACCAAAAGGAGGATTTCGGGGGAGGGCGTGTACCTCAGGGAGTCCCTGGTGCTGCCTGATGAGGGAACGCTTTAGCGGCCACCACTCTGGGCCCACACCACGAACACCGGCCAAGGTCCCGTCTCTGTCTCCGTCTCTGCTGCTGTCCATCGTACTCAGACTCTCCAACTCACTACGCCTTCACCTCCTCCAGCGCCACTATGACCTGTTGAAAAAGCACTTTTGCAAGCTGGCAGTACCCGAAAGAAAAAAATTTAAATTAGCCAATTAAAAACACAGCATGCCCTAATCAAGTGATCTAAAAATAATAAAATAATAGAAAGTAAAAAAATCATCATCCTGGGACTTTGTCATCACGGTTATCCCCACAGTGGGGAGTGCAGAGATCCAGTGGGCCAGTGGAAGAGTCTGTGAAGAGCCCTGATGGTGTGATGGTCATGAATTGGGCTAACAACCACAAGGTCCACAGTTCGAAGCCCCCAGCTGCTCCTCAGAAGAAAGATCCAGCTTTCTACTCCCCTAAAGAACGGCCGTCTCAGAGACCTGCAGGGGCAGTTCTACGCCGTCCTATGGAGCTGCTATGAGTTGGCACCAGCTTGACGGCAGTGAGCTTGGTCTTGGGTGGGGAGGCCATTTAAATAGGAGCTTGCAAGGAACTCTGTGTCTCAGGAACCCTTGCTTCTTGGGGAAGGCCCACAGGCCGGCCACTCCATGTTGGCCTCTTGGAGGAAAAACAGTATTTGGATAGTGAGCACAGCGGTCACTTACGACATCAGCCACCTCTGGCCTGGCCCTATCTTGGGTGATCCCCTTATGGACAGAGAGAGTAAAGAGTTGGTCACCTGGACCCCTGACACCCTCGGTCTGAGAGAGGGCAAGGCAAGCGCAGTACTGCAGACAAACCTACGATTGGAATTTGGCATTTGCTGGTCTTCTAGAGCACCCTCAAGATGTCCTGGGACCACAGGGGCAATGGCCAATGCATACTTTGTGGGTCAGACCCCCGACAATCTAGACCCAGCTCTGCTCTACAGAACGTGACAGAACCCAATCCTCACGGAAGCAGAAAGGAAGTATTAGTACCAACCCCTCTCCCAGAGAAATAAAGAGCCTCCAAATCAAAACAAGACCGGAAGCTTGGCTGAGATTCTAGAAAAATGACAGCATGAGATTCAACAGATGCCATCTTGCCTGTCTGCTTTCCATAAAGAAGATCATGCTCTCTGATGCACACGGGGCCTGATCGGATTGGCAACGTTTTCCGTGTTTGGGGTTCTTGTTCACTCCCATTAGGGCGCATCTCAGAGGTGTTATGCCACTGGAAGCCACACTCTTGAAGCTGTGCTACGTGCCCTTCTTGTTTAAGTCTGTGCAACTCAGGATTGATGAGCCTAGAGGGAAAGCTGGTGAAACGAGGGGTGGGGGTGCACAGTGAGGATACAATGGTGGGGAGGGAAAAGGGGAGACCATGTCAAGAAGCCCAAATGGAAAAAGAATGTTTGGAAACCGATCGTGGTAGCAATTTATACAATACTGTCTGATGTGATAGAACTCTGAAATGATGTGATAGACGTAGTACGTCTTAATTTTGAAAAATTAATTAGGAGGAGAAGTTGAGTATCTGGGGAAAGAAAAGAAA
>PVJH01024912.1:0-32375 GCA_004026705.1 Nesogale talazaci | reverse complement strand
CTTTCTATTCCACCATCCCTCTACCCTCCCAATATCACCACTCCCACCACTAGTCCTAAGGGATCATCTATCCTAAATTCCCCATGTTTCCAACTCCAGTTTACATCCCCTGGTCTAGCTGGATCTTTCGGGTAGAACTGGGTTCATTATAGTGGGTGGGAGGAAGCATTTGAGAATGGAGGAAAGTTGCATATTTCATTGTCACTATACTGTACTTTGACTGGCTCATCTCCTCCCTGCAAGAGGATGATGTAAGAGGATCTCGCTCCACCTACTGATGGGCTTTGGATTCCCAATCTGTACTCTCCCTCATTTATAATGATACAATTTTTAGTTCTTTGATGCCTGATATTGGATCCCTTTGATGCCTCATGGTCACACAGGCTGGTGTGCCTTTTCTATGTGGGCTTTGTTGTTTCTGAGCAATATGGCTGCTTGCATACTTTCAAGCCTTTAAGACCCCAGATGCTGCATCTTTTGATAGCTGGGCACCATCAGTTTTCTTCACCACCTTTGTTTATGCACACATTTGTCTTCAGTGATCGTGTCGGGAAGGTGAGCATCATGGAATACCAATTTAATAGAACAAAATGCTCTTCCACTAAGGAAGTGCTTGAGTGGAGGTCCAATACCCATCTGCTGTCCTACTACTAACCCTATAAGTATATGCATGCTGATCTATTTCCCCATCGTCATATATAATTATAATCACCTATGTACATGCCTGTATTTAGAACTCTATAAATGCCCTTTACACACACACACCCCTAGTCCTTTCCTCTATTTCTTTTTACTTTCCTCTTGTCCCACTATCATGTTCAGCCTCCATTTGGGTTTCAGTATTTTCTTTCTGTTACACTATTCTTGATCAATCCCTATAGGACCGCTCACATCCACCTTGTCTCTGATTTTGAATCACTTGTTGTTCCCTTATCCCAGGGCCAGTCAACACCACCTCCTTTCCCCCTCCTCCCCTTCTTCCATGTCCTCCACGCAAAACCATCAGTCCCATCATTTTCGCCTCCAGATTGTTCATTCAGCCTATCTTATCTAGATAGACCTGCAGAGGTAACAGTATGTACAAAAAAAGCATCCTAAAGCGAAGCAACCAAAGAAAATAAAACAATGATTATAACAACAAAAACCAAATGTCCAATACATATATGTGTATATATATATATGTAAAAATAAAAATAATAACGATATAAAAACCTGTAAATCGTTCAAGATCTGTTCATTGATCTCCAGGAGTGTTCCCTGGTTGAGTCAGATGGGGTGCCACACCCTGGCACCAAAGTGTATCTTTTACACTTTATCTGGAACTCCATGCTCTGTTGCACACCCTTAGTGATTTGCCATACTGTGGTTGGGTCAGACAGGGTATAATCCTGACTCTGTTTCTCCACTGGTGACCCCGAAAGGCCTTGAGTCAACAAGGGTAGCTGTATTTCATAGTGGGGCAGGACATATGATCCTCGCTGTGCATTGACTGTTCTGAGTGGGAATATCATCCTGAAGGCTCAGTGGGCCAGGATACACTCCATTCTCTCTTCCTTCCCCTTCAGTTGTTCTCATGTGCTCTAGTCAGGCATATTTCACTCCCCAAGGCAAACTGTTGACCTCCAAGGCAAACTGTCCTGGAGGAGAGGCGGTTGTCCCTGTAGTTGGGATTGGGGTTGTGTGCTCAGACCCCTCCACTGGTTCCCCGCTCCACACTCCATTCACATCCTGAAACAGCAGGTTTAAGTTTGGTCCCTCTTTCCCTGTGGAGTTATAAACAATATGCTCCCCTTGGGTGGGTTAGTACCCCATTCCCTCTCTATACATCACCATCTGCCCCCCACCCCCACTCCCTCATTCCAGTTGGCTACCATATGTAGCCCTGGATTTGGTCTGGCCTCTGCCATACTACCTGGGTCTCGCCCCAGGCATTTCTGTATACAGTAGCTTTTTCCCAATACCCCTTTTGCATTTTTTTAATTAAGCTTACCTCAGCGGACTCATGTTGTACCTGTTCTTTTGTACCTGGCTAAGTTCACTTAGCATAATTTCCTCCAGTTCTTCCCATGCAGTAATGTGATTCATGGGTTCATCACTGTTTTTCAGCGATGCATAGTACTCCATTGTATATATGTACCACAGCATTTTAGTCCATTCTTCAGTTGATGGAAATTTGGGCTGTTTCTAATTTCTTGCAATTGTGAACTGTACTGTGATGAACATTGGAGCACAGATATCTGGTCATGGTTTGTTGCTTGCCTCTTCTGGGTACATGCCCAGTAGGAGGCTTGCTGGGTTGTAGGGTAGCTCAATTTCCATATGCTTTAGATATCTCCAAATTGATTTTCATAGAGGCTGTACATACTTACAGGTCTACTAGCAGTGGATAATAGTTTCTATCTCCCCACAGCCTCTCCAACACTTACTGCTCTCTGATTTTTTTAATTGGGCTATTCTTGCAGGTGTTAGGTGATATGTCCTTGTTGTTTTGATTTGCATTTCTCTTATGGCTAATGATCGGAAACATTTTCTCATATGTTTATTGACCATTCTGATTTCTGCCTCTGTGAAGCTTCTGTTCAGGTCCTTTGCCTACCTCCTCAGTGGGCATTTAGTGTTGTTCTTTTTGAAAGCTATCAGGGTAATTATAAGGTCTTTATGTGAATTATCATTGCTAAAGATGTTTTCTAGTCCATGGGCTCTCTTATTTACTCTCTTGGTAAATCCTTTCAATGTACACAGGTGTTTTATCTTCAGTATATCTCACTTGTTTATTTGTGCCTCCCCAGTGTTTGTGTCCTTCACTATTTCTGATAGCTTATTTAATCCATGTGCCAAAGTTCTCAGGTTGGTCCCAATTCCCTCATTGAAGGCCCTAATAGTTTAGAGTTTTAGTTCAAAGTCTGTGATCCACCTTGAGTTTATTCTAATGCATGGAGTGAGGTAAGGGTCTTGCTTCATTTTCCTATAGGTAGATATCCATCTTTTCCAGCACTACTTGTTGAAAAGGGCATCTGTTTCCCATTTGATAGTTTTGGGGCCCTTATCAAAGATCAGTTGTCTGTATGCTGATGTTTTTATTCCTGGGTTTTCAGTTCCTTTCCATTGATCTGAGTATCTATCATTATGTCAATACCATGCTCTTTTGACTACTGTGACTGTATAGTATGTGCTAAAGTCAGGTAAAGCAAGTCCTCCCATGGTGTCCTTCTCTTAAGGAGTTCTCTGATAATTCTGAGCTTCTTCCCTCTCCATATAAAGTTGGAAATCATTTTTCCCATTTCTTTGAAGGAAGATAAGGGTAATTGTATCAGAATTGCACTAGACTTATGTACTGCCTTGGGTAGAACTGACATCTTTACTATGTCGAGTCTTGCAATCCATGAGCACAGGATATTCTTCCATTTGTTGAAGTAACTCTTGGTTTCTTGTAATAGTGTTCTGAAGTTTTCCTCATATAGATCTTTTGTTCTGTTAGTCAGGTGTATTCCTAGATATTTCAATTTTGTGTTGCTATTGTGAAGGGTACCTATTTTTTAATCTCCTCTTCTGGGGTCTTATCTGATGTGCACAACAGTCTTATAGACTTCAGATTGTTAATCTTTTGTCCTTCCACTTTGCCATAGTCCTCTATTGTTTCCAACATTCCCCTTATGAAACTTTTGGGGTTTTCCATATATATAACATAGCATCTGCAAATAACAGTAGTTTCACTTATTCCTTCCTGTGTTAGTCTGGGTAGACTAGAAAAACAAATTCATAAACATGCATATGGGTATAAGAGAAAGTTTTACATACAAGAGGAATGGGACATTGAGAAAGCATACCAACTCAATCCAGTTCAAATTCATAAGTCCAATATTAGCCCACATATCTGGTGCCAGTCTATCAAGCCTCCTTCTGACTTACAAAGCACGTGCGATGACACCAGGACAATCACAGGTGAGTGGGTGCAGAGTCTTGTGTGTCCAGTGGCAGTAAAAGCATCTCAGCGCTTGCAGGGGTCTCCCCATGGCCTCCTGAGCATCTCAGCACTGGCAGGAGTTTCCATGTGGCCTCTCTGGTCCCAGAAGTTTGACTCCATCAGGGCAAGCCCACATGGCCTCTTCTCTGGCTCCTCCATTCTCCAGAAATCAGGATCGATCAGCATGCTGTCATCTCGTCTAGTCAGTAGTTTGTCGTCTCAGAAACTAAGAGTCAAGTTTCTCATCTCCTATTGGTAAATACCATGAGACTTCTCAGAATTCTCAGGAGAAAGTCGTTCCCACACAGAGGCCTCATTGGCTATATCCAGATTGACAAGCTAGATTCCACCCCTAGACTCCCAATCATGAAATTGACATCAAGTACATGACTGCCACACTTCCCCAGGTGAATACCTTTGATGTCTTTCCCTTGCCTTATATTGTTAGCTAAAACTGCTAATACGATATTGAATAAGAGTGGGGACAAGGGACATCCTTATCTGTCCCCTTTTTCAGTGAGATTTTGTTCATCTTTTCTCCATTGACTATCACTTTGGCTGTTGGTTTTTTATATATAGCTCATATTGTCTTGAGGAATTTTCCTTCTATTCCTATCTTCTTGAATGTCTTAAACAGGAATTGGTGTTTGGATGTTGTCAAATGCTTTTTCTGCATCTATTGATATTATCATGTGGTTCTTATAATATTTCATGTCAATGTGGCAAATTATACTAATAGTCTTTTGTATGCTGAACCACTCCTGCATCTCAGATATGAATTCCACTTGGTCATGGTGAATTATTTATTTTATATACTTTTGTATTCTATTGGCCAGTATTTTATTAAGGATTTTTGCATCAATATTCATTAGGGATATTGGTCTGTAGTTTTTAATTCTTGTGGAATCTTTGCTGGATTTTGGTATCAGTGTTATACTAGCTTCATAGAAGACGTTTGGGAGTTAACCGTCTTTTTCTATGCTTTGGAAGAGCTTGTGTAGTGTTGGTGTCAGTTCTTCCCTGAATGGTTGGTAGAATTCTCCTGGTATAGCTGTGTTGTGTAGGTTTGTCATGCCAACATGGCCACAGAAGATTGGTGCGTCTGTTGTGATGGCACGGCCAATGTACACACAGGATGAATTGAAGGGCAGAGATAGGAAGGGTTTGGCGAGTCCCTCCCTCTCTCTTGCTTCCAGATCTTCAGACCAGAGAGCTGCCTTGTTCATCCTGTTCCTCGACCTGCAAGCAACACTACCCATGGGACAGCTAATCATGGACTGTGTTCCTGTGAGTTGAGGTTCCTTCAAGCCCTACTTCGCCACGCTCCTGGGATATACGTCTCTTGAGCTGGGGACTGTTGGACTCGGTTATCTGGCTGACTGTGTTGGCGACCTGCTCTGCTGTTTGCTGCCTGTGACCAGATAGCCTGAATTGCTCTACAGAGGACTACTCAGCGGCCCTCAAGACTTGAAGGACTGCCAGTGTTCTAGCTGCCTCACGCAAGTGAGTTACGCCTAGCAATCTGTACTGCTTTATAGATAGTTAACTGTTTCTTTCTTAACTTATATACCTTTCTCTATATAAATATATAAAAAGAATAACTAGTATCCTGATTTTTAATTCTCTAAGAGAACCCTGCCTGACACAAGTGGTACTGGGAGTGGTTCTAGAGAAATAAAATCATAAATATGGGTCTCTTTGATTGATTCTCCAATCTGATTAGTCTTAAGAGCACTGGTGATACTAATTCTAGACCTAAAGACATGGGTAATTTTGCCAATCCTACTAGTCCATGGTGTGAAATAGCAAAGCTAATATCTAAAGTAGGAGCACCGATGGTTGGGGTGCTGGTTACAGGAGAGGCTCTGGGAGAACATATGTCTGATATATTCCAACAGTTTTGTCAAGATGCCAAGTATAACGATGCCAAGTATACTGGTTGGCTGGTCCTCCTTACAATGGACTATGTGATTAAGGAGAGGGATTGCCTCAGGGCCTCCGAAGCACACCTTAAGTGCCGACTCACGGACTTGAAGGCATCGGCCTGTGCTATAAAGGAAAGCCTTCTTGCCTGTAGTAAAAGAGCCGATATTGCTGAGAACCAGGTCCAAAGTCTCATTATGTGAGTGGCTGAATTACAACGTCAGTTGAATGGCAGATCTAGAGCAGTGTCAGAAGTCAAAGTGAGGGCATTGATAGGAAAAAAAAATGGGACCCTGAAACATGGGATGAGAATATATAGGCTGATGATCCAGAAGAGGAGGATATTATGCCACCATTAGAAACAATTGAACCAGCCCAGTCAATAGATCTGCCCCTCCCAGCTAAAGATAGTAGTCTACTATCAACAAAACAACCCATACCTGAGCAGATCAACCAACCTACTCAGGTGAAACACCAGGTGGGGCTGCTTCTCTACCATTGCCTGAGGGAAATGACTTACAAGATAGTGCTGAGAACACCCAGGAAACACGCTCACCATTGATAGTTTCTGCTAGACCTATAACTAAAATTAAAGCAAGGAAAGCTTCTAAGGGTGAAGCCGAGCTGATTACTCAAGAAGAAATACCCTATACTCACAAAGAACTGCTCGAGCTTTCAAATACATACAAGCAAAAAAAAGCCTGGGGAGTATCCCTGGGAATGGTTACTGAGGTTGTGGGATACTGGTGCAAGAAATGTAATATTAGATCAGTCTGAGTTTCTGGATATGGGACCCCTAAGCACAGACTTCTTTCATTGTCTCAGTGAGAGAGGCTAAGAGAGGAACCAACTCCTTATTTGGCTGGTTCACTGAGGCATGGGCTGCCAGATGGCCTAGATTAGACCAACTTGAGGTGCCTGACCTACCTTGGTACACTGTAGAAGAAGGCATCCAAAAGCTGAGGGAAATTGGGATGGTGGAATGGATCTATCACTAAACTCCCATAGACTCCCAAAAGGGGATGTCCTGAGAACATATACTTCACTACAACCATAAGGAATAAGTTTGTGAGGTGGGCCCCAGAATCTTTGAAGACTCCTATAATTGCTTTGTTGTGTGCACCAGGATTTACTGTGGGAACTGCCTTAAGTGAACTCCGACATTTGCCCACGATGGGACTGATTGGACTCCATAGTAGCAGAGGGCAAGTGTCAGCAGTGAATCAACAGAGACAGGGTGGACGTGGTTATAATAAACAACAAGGCTTTTGTGGTTATCAAAGTAGCCTGTCTTTTGTAGAATTATGGCATTGGCTACTTAGCCATGGTGTCCCTAGGAGTGAAATAGATGGGAAACATACTAAATATTTATGTGACCTATACAGGCAGAAGAATGCTGGATCAGGTGAACAGAGGGATAGGCAGTCACGATCACTCAACCAATTCCCAGACCTGAACCAGTTTACAGACCCCCAACCACTTGAATGAGGGGAAGGCCAGGTCCCTTGGAAGAAGGAACCTGCCACATCACCGAAGGTTTATGCTGTTAGTCTTTCTTCTAGACTTCCCCAAAGGGACTTGTGCCCTTTCACAAGAGTGACTGTTCATTGGGGGAAAAGAAAAAAATCAAACTTTTGGGGGATTACTGGACACTGGCTCTGAACTGACACTAATTCCAGGGGACCCAAAGTATTTCAAAGGCCCACCAGTCAGAGTGGGGGCTTATGGAGGCCAAGTTATTAATGGAGTTTTAGCTCAAGTACGCCTCACGGTGGGTCCAGTAAGTCCCCGAACCCATCCTGTAGTTATTTCCCCAGTTCCAGAATGCATCATTGGGATAGACATACTTAGTAATTGGCAAAAACCCCACATTGGAGCTCTGAAATGTGGAATAAGGGCTATCATAGTGGGAAAGTCCAAATGGAAACCATTAGAATTGTCATTGCCTAGGAAAATAGTAAACCAAAAACAATACCACATTCCTGGAGGGATTGCAGAGATCAGTGCCACCATCAAAGACTTGAAAGATGCAGGGGTGGTGATTCCTACCACATCTCCATTTAACTCACCCATTTGGCCAGTAAAGAAGACAGATGGATCCTGGAGAATGACAGTGGGTTATTGTAAGCTTAACCAGGTGATGACTCCAATTGCAGCTGCAGTTCCAGATGTGGTCTCATTGCTTGAGCAAGTTAATACTTCTCCTGGTACTTGGTATGCAGTTATTGATCTGGCCAATGCCTTCTCGATACCAATTTCAAAGGACTACCAAAAGTAGTTTGCCTTCAGCTGGCAGGGGCAAGAGTACACTTTCACAACTCTCCCCCAGAGGTTCATCAACTCTTCTACCCTGTGCCATAATTTAGTCTGAAGGGACTTCGATCACCTGTCTATTCCACAAAATGTCACACTAGTCCATTATATTGATGATATTTTGCTGATTGGATCCACTAAGGAGGATGTATCAAGGACTTTAGATTCATTAGTACAGCATCTGCGTACAACAGGTTGGGAAATTAACCCAACAAAGATTCAAGCACCCTCTACCTTGGTAAAATTTCTAGGGGTCCAGTAGTGTGGAGCATGTCGAGATATTCCCACTAAAGTGAAGAACAAGCTATGGTATCTGGCTCCCCCAACAACAAAACAGGAGGCACAACGACTAGTGGGCTTTTTCGGATTTTGGAGAAAACATATCCCTCACTTGGGTGTTCTACTTCGACCTATTTATCAGGTGACACGAAAGGCCTCCAATTTTGAGTGGGCCCTGGAACAAGAAAAGGCTCTGCAACAGGTTCAGGCTGCTGTGCAAGCTGCTTTGCCACTGGGACCATATGATCCAGCTGACCCAATGGTGCTAGAAGTGTCAGTTGTTGATAAAGACGCAGTGTGGAGTCTTTGGCAGACCCCCATTGGTGAATCACAGCATAGACCATTGGGATTTTGGAGTAAAATCCTGCCATCTTCTGCAGACAACTACTCCCCCTTTGAAAAACAGCTGTTGGCCTGTTACTGGGCTTTGGTGGAGACTGAACGCCTCACCTTGGGCCACCAAGTCACCATGAGGCCTGAACTACCCATCATGAACTGGGTATTGTCTGACCCACAGAGTCATAAAGTTGGACGTGCGCAGCAACACTCCATTGTTAAATGGAAGTGCTACATACGAGATCAGGCCAGTGCAGGACCAGAAGGTACAAGTAAGCTGCATGAAGAAGTGGACCAAATGCCCACAGTCCCCACTACAGTCACATTACCTTCTCTTTCCAAATCTGCACATATGGCCTCCTGGGGAGTTCCTTATAATAATTTAACTAAAGAGAAATCATGCTTGGTTCACAGATGGCTCTGCACGATATGCAGGTGCCACTCCTAAGTGAAGAGCAGCAGCACTACAGCCCCTTTCTGGGATCTCCCTGAAAGATAGTGGTGAAGGAAAATCCTCCCAATGGGCAGAACTTCGAGTAGTGCACCTGGCCATTCAGTTCGCATTCAAGGAAAAGTGGCCAGGTGTGAGACTGTATACTGATTCATAGACTGTGGCTAATGGCTTCGCTGGATGGTCAGGGACTTGGAAGAAACATGATTGGAAGATTGGTGACAAGGAAGTGTGAGGAAGAGGTATGTGGATGGATCTCTCTGAATGGGCCAAAAAAGTAAATGTAAGTGTGTCTCATGTGAATGCTCATCAAAGGGTTACCTCTGAAGAGGAGGGCTTTAACAATCAAGTAGATAAGATGACACACACTGTGGAAACTGGCCCTCCTCTTTCCTCTGCCACTCCTGTTATTGCTCAATGGGCACATGAACAAAGTGGACATGGTAGCTGGGATGGAGGTTATGCGTGGGCACATCAACATGGACTTCCACTCACCAAGGCTGACTTGGCCACAGCCACTGCTGAGTGCCCTATTTGCCAGCAGCAAGGTATGGAACCATTCCTATTTGCCAGCAGCAAGGTATGGAACCATTCCTCGTGAAGATCAACCGGCAACTTGGTGGCAAGTTGATTATATAGGACCACTCCCATCCTGGAGGGGGCAGCGCTTTGTTCTGACTGGAATAGACACCTATTCTGGATATGAATTTGCCTTCCCTGCACGCAATGCTTCTGCCCAAACCACCGTTCGTGGACTTATGGAATGCCTCATCCACCGGCATGGCATCCCACATAGCATTGCTTCAGATCAAGGAACTCACTTTACAGCAAATTCAGAGTGGCAATGGGCCCATGCCCATGGAATCCACTGATCATACCATGTTCCTCATCACCCTGAAGCAGCTGGCTTGATAGAACGATGGAATGGGCTCCTGAAGACACAACTGCAATGCAAACTACGTGGCAACAACTTGTGAGGCTGCGGCAGTGTTCTCCAGGAAGCTGTATGCACTTTAAACCAGCGGCCAATGTATGGTGCTGTGTCTCCAATAACCAGGATTCATGGGTCCAGGAACCAAGGAGTGGCACCACTCACTATTACTCCTATTGACCCACTTGCAGCATTTTTGCTTCCTGTCCTAACAACCCTATGTTCTTCGGGACTGGAGGTCCTGGTCCCAAAGGAAGGAACTTTCCCACCTGGAAACACAGCACGGATTCCACTGAACTAGCAGCTGAGAATGCTCCCTGGCCACTTTGGGCTTCTCATGCCTTTGGATCAACAGATCAGGAAGGGTGTCACTGTACTGAGTGATGTGATTGATCCAGATTATCACGAAGAAATTGGACTGGTGTTACATAATGGGGGTAAAGAGGAATATATCTGGAATCCAAGAGATCCCATAGGCCTACTCTTAGTGCTACCATGCCCTATGATAAAAGTTAATGGTAAATTACAGCAACCCCATCATGACAGGACATCTAATAACCCAGACCCCTTAGGAATGAAGGTCTGGGTCACCCCACCAGGCAAAAAACCACAACCAGCTGAAGTGATTGCTGAGGGCAAAGGTAATACAGAATGGATAGTAGAAGAAGGTAGTTCTACCTTCCAATTATGACCACGTGATCAATTGCAGAAGCGAGGTTTGTGATTGTTCATGTATTTTCTGTTTATGAGCTTATTGAATCTTTTCTTTGCTCATGTATGGTAGATGTTTGATGTTAAGTATAAGCTTGATTTCATTGATGTCTGGAAATTCTATATGGGTAAAAAATTGTGTACAGGTGCCATGTTGGCAAGGGGTGGATTGTGTTGTGTAGGCTTGTTATGCCAACATGGCCACAGAAGATTGTGGGTCTGTTGTGATGGCATGGCCAATGAACACACAGGATGAATTGAGGGGCAGAGATAGGAAGGGCTCCGCGAGTCCCGCCCTCTCTCTTGCTTCCAGATCTTCGGACCAGAGAGCTGCCTTGTTCGTCCTGCGCCTTGACCTCCAAGCAACACTACCCGTGGGACACCTAATCATGGACTGTGTTCCTGTGAGTTGAGGTTCCTTCAAGCCCTACTTCGCCACGCTCCTGGGATATACGTCTCTTGAGCTGGGGACTGTTGGACTCGGTTATCTGGCTGACTGTTGGCGACCTGCTCTGCTGTTTGCTGCCTGTGACCAGATAGCCTGAATTGCTCTACAGAGGACTACTCAGCGGCCCTCAAGACTTGAAGAACTGCCAGTGTTCTAGCTGCCTCACGCAAGTGAGTTGCACCGAACAATCTGTACTGCCTTATAGATAGTTAACTGTTTCTTTCTTAACTTATATACCTTTCTCTATATATAAATATATAAAAAGAATTACTAGTATCCTGATTTTTATTTCTCTAAGAGAACCCTGCCTAACACAATAGCCATCTGGTCCAGGTGATTTTTTTGTTGGTAATCCCTTGATAACCTAGTCTATTTCTTCTATCATTATGGGTTTGTTGAGATTCTTGACGTCCATTGGGGATAGTCTAGGGAGGGACTGTTTTTCCAAGAATTTGCCCATGTCTTACAAGTTGTTGAATTCATTGGGTACAGTCCTTTGTAGTACTTTTAATTTCATTAGGATCAGTTATGTTTCCCCTCTTTCATCCCTCATTCTTGCTATTGAAATTTTTCCCTCCTTTCTTTGGGTAAGTCTGCCAGTGGTTTGTCAATTTTGTTAATCCTTTCAAAAAACCAAGTTTTAGCAGCATTATTTTTTTCCATTGTTTTCTTATTTTCCCTCTCCTGTATCTCGGCCCTGATTTTTATTATTTCTTTTCTTTTGCTATTAGTGGAACTGTCCTTCTGACTCTGCTCTAGTTGTTGTAAGTTCTGTGCCATCAGATCAGTTATGAAATGCTCTTCCTTTTTCAGGTGTGCATGTGTTGCTATGATACTTCCTCTGATAACTGCCTTTGCTGTGTCTCATAAGTTTTGATATGTCATGTTTTCATTCTCATTGGTTTCTAGAAATATCCTAATTTCATCTCTGATCTGGGTCAGTACACACTCCTTTTGCAATAGAGAGTTATTCATTCTCCAATTATTATTTTTTTTTGTGGGCATCACTGCCTCTGGTGGTCGTGGACACTACCCAGTGCTGCTCCTGAGAGCAGCCGCTGGATTTGAACCGCCAAGCCCGCGGGCTGCAGTCCCGCACTCAACCACTTAAACGCCACCGGGGCTCAGCCCCATCATCCAATTATTTGCTCTTGTTTTCTTCATCTTCCTTTTGTTGATTTACAACCTTAAGGCACAGTGGTCTGAGAGAGAGGTCTGAATACCAATGTGCTTAAATAGATGTGGATTCGCCCTATGCCCCAGCATATGATCTATCTTCAAATATGTGCCATGTGGGCTTGAACAGAATGTGAATGTTTTTGTATTTGGATGAAAAGCTCTGTAGATATCTATCAAGTCAAATTGTCTAATTGTAGTGTTTAGATCACTAGCCTCATTGTTGAGTTTTTTCTCTGTAATCTGTCTTTCTCACAGAGTGGTGTACTGAAGTCACTCACTATAATTGTTGAGACTATGATTTCTTTTTTCATCTTTGGAATGTTTGGTTTATGTATTTAGCAGGTCTCTCATTAGGGGAATATATGTTTTAAATGCTTATTGGTTCATTGTCTACCCTTCCCTTGAGCATTATATAGTGTTCCTCCTTATTTCTTTTTATGGTTTGCACTTTGAGGTCAATTTTATCCAAGATTAGGATTGCTATCCCTGCTTTTTTTTTTTTTTTTGAATTGTTGTTTGCTTGGTATGCCTTTCTCCAACCTTTGATTTCCAGCCAATTTTTGTGTGTAGTCTTGAAATGTGTCTCCTGTAGGCTTCAGATTGATGGGTTATGTTTTCTAAGCCAGTCTGCTAGCTGCAGTCTTTTGATACCCGATTTCCATCCATTGATATTTAGGGTTATTATCTCCAACTGTGGAATATGTGGTGTCATCTTCTACCTTTTGTGTTGGGTGTTTCCCTACCTCCCTTCTTTTCAGTGTGTTGTGGATGTGTGTGTGAGGGTTGATCATTCTTGATTTCTTTCCACCGTTCCTATTTTCAGGGCTGCTTTCTCTTTGCTCCCCTCTGGGTGAGGTTGTTCTATGCGATGTTCTCTTATTTATGCTTGATGAGTGCTGTTCTTCTGCCTATAATGGGTCAGCAAGGATATTTTATAGGGCTGGATTTCTTCTAATGTATTCTTTGAGTTTTTCCTTGTCTGGAAAAACTCTTACTTCTCCATCTATCTTGATAGATAATTTGGCTGGGTAGAGTATTCTTGCATTTACATTCTTTTGGAATATATTACTCCACTCACACCTCTTCTTCATAGTGTCTGCTGATAGGCCTGAGCATATTCTTATTTGGGAACCTTTATATGTGATTGCTTTTTTTTTCCCTAGCTGCCCTCATGATTTTCTCCTTTTCCTTGAAATTGAATAGTTTAACTATTATGTGTCTTGGTGACTTCTTGGGATTCAGTCTAGTTGGTGTTCGTTAAGGCTTCTGAATGGTTGCCTGGTTTTCATTCATTAAGCTAGGGAAATTTTTCTCCAGGAATTCTCTGACTATTGTTGCAGATTACTTCTTTGATGTGTCTTCCTCCAGTGGACCAATAATTCTGATGCTATTTCTCCTTATAGCATCAGACATAGATCTTATATTTTCTTCACTTTCTCTGATAATATAATTAGATTCTTGTTCACATATATTAAATTCCACTTGGAGATCCTTTAAGTCACTGATGTGACTTTCAGCTTCCTCCAGTCAATTTGCAAAGTCCATGAGTCTGCTGTTCTTTTCTGTTATCTCATCCCTAAGCTCTTATATTTCCTTATAGTGCATCATCAATTCATCCTTTTTCTGTATTGTTTCCCTCATATCCTGTATGGCTCCAAGCATCATTCTGAAATTTTCTTTCTGCAGCCTATCAATGTCTGCTTCTTCTATGCTTGCTGTTAGGTTCAGGGCATCTTCTGCCATTACCTTTTGTTTCTCCTGCTTTCTCATTGAGATTGTTGGGACTGATTGCTGTTTGCATTATGTAGTTTTCAAGGAACCAGCTGTCATTTTTCAGGGACTCAAAGAGCACTGACTCTCTTTGGAAGACTTAAAGGAATGTGTCTTCAAACTTCTTGTGACTAATTTCACTGTGGAATTAGCCTAACACTTTATCCTCTTGTGACTTCACTCTTTCTCTAGAGAACCAGTGTTCCATTATCTGGAGGGCAAGTTGGGTGGTCTTCCCTGGGTCCCCTGTTTGGATTGTTGTGAACCCACAAGGATGGTGCTGCACTGCACAATCTCACCAGGAGCTGGGATGGTGCAGTCCACCATAGCCTGGGGAACTGTGGGGGTGCCCACTGCAATGGGAGTGTCACGGAAAGCTCATGGACTACCCACTCCTGCATAGAACACTGTGAATAGTGGGCGGAGCCACCCGACCAGGCAGATCGCTATGGAGGCTGGGCAGGGGTTCCTGTAGCAGCTCAGAATTCAGGCCAGCACTGTTGAAACCACCCTGGGTTGTGCAAGGCACAAGGCTGGCAGGAAGAGCATTCCTCAGTCAGATGGACCGCCAGTGGATATGTAAGAGCTCTCCCCAAACACGCAGGCTGGAATTTCCCTGCAAGAAATTTGGTGGAAAATGTGCAGGTGGAGGGTGGGTGAGCTTCTCCACCTTTGGGCTACTCTGCACATGGTGGGGCTCTCCCAGTTGGGTGTAGCAGGTATAATTGCCCAAGGCTAAGGGGAGGGATCTGACCTGTGAAAAAGACCAGGCGCTAACAACAAGAAACCAGGTTTCCCGAAACTGTGGAGGGGTAGAGAGAAGCAAGTGAACCAAAACAGCCACACATTCAAGCCCTGATTTCTGAGTGTGGGGCCACAAGGGTTCAAGTTCTGCCCTGCACCTGCAGCAAGCTGCAGCTCGGATTAGCCCATGGCCCTGTGCCAGCTCATACCTTCCCAGCAGTGGCTCTGGTGGAGGCAGCAGCAGACAGTGGCAGGGCTTCACTGTTTCAAATCAAAAACCCTCAGCCCCTCAGAACCCCCAAAATCTGTGCCTGCTTATCTTTATGATGATCCTCCCCTGATTCAGTAGTACTGAGTTTCTCTTTCAGATACTTTCCCTGATTCAATCTCCTGCTGATTCCCTCAGGTGAGTGTCATGCAGTCACCATCTTCCCGGAAGTGACCCTCTGTCTGAACTCTTAAGACTGAATGATAGCTTAGCTTGGTTAGAAAAAAGTTCTGCTTGAGCACTATGCTCTTTAAAGAATTGAATTGACAATAGCAACTGGAAAAATTAAATGAGAACATTAGGGGACAGTGAGTTTACTTCAATAAAGGGGGAACATGTCCACATGGAAGCAAACCAAGAAGGACAAAAAAAAGGGACAGTCTAGACCCCATATCAGCACACCAATCCTTGTGGATGATCCCTGCATGGAACTGCTAAGGCACAGAAAGGATCATAGGGTTGACAACAGCTCAAGACATACCAAGACAGAGGTCAATACTGGGGCCATATGGCAGGGAGCTCATCCGATCTGCACACTTCACAGTGGGGTGAACCAGGAAGGGAAAATAGCAGATCAGGAGAAAATTCACAAAGCCCTTGAGAAGCCCTTAAAATAGCCTTCAGGTTAGGAGAGACAGTTCCTGGAATTCCCCCAGGAGCAATGGGGAGATAGTCATAAACAGATAGTCAGCAGACAGATCTGTAATTAGGTATGCATCCATCTATCTATATCTCTATCCCTCTCTGTATTTCTATTCAATCTTTTGTTTTCTTTTTGTTTGGTCTCTGCTGTTGTTGGTTTGCCTGCATATATAAGATAGGCATGGACCGAGAGCCAGAGGAGAGAGCAAAGGAACCAGCAACTTGGAGGAATAAGGAGACAGGGAAAGGGAGCATAAGCAAACAACACCATAGACAGGTAACAACTAGGGAATTAAAGTCAACAAAGAGGACAGAGACATTCTGGGGGCGTTGGAGCAGCAACAATTTAGCTGAGAGGAATTGCTAAGAGGCAGAATAAGGGTGAGCATGATGATGGGGCAGGAGGAAGGTGAAAGGAATCAGGAAAGATCTAGGTAGCAAAGCCCTGGATAGAGTTATAAGCATAGGTATGTCCATATGTAGATACACTGATTCATAAAGTAGAGGTCTTGGCCTATGTATGAATACATACACTTGTTCACTCACTACATGAGTAAATACACTAATTCATAAAAATAGAGGTCTTGGCAATGCACTGAGGTAGTGTGTGGGATGAAGATAGAACTTTTCCACAATTATATAACTCCAAAATATTAGTAACCTTTTGCCAGCATCTGGTATGGAAGTCAGAAGTTAGTTATTTTCCCTACAGGCTCCAGATAGCAGATGCCTTTGTGTCTCACAAAAAAAGATAGGACTGACTCCCTGCTGTTAGAACAATGGATTACTGCCCCTGCAAACCTTAGCTGCATGAAGCCTCCAGCCCAAGGGCAATCAAGGTCAGGCCACTGCCATCACGAAACTTTGGTCTGCCCATCTTGTTACATGAGGACTCCATACTTCCAATGTGTACCTCTAGCACAACCATTTCCTTTGACATATGTCCTTACCTGTAATTAGGGGCCTTGCATATCCCCAACGGTTATTTAAGGATTGGTCAGATAAAGAAGCTCCTGCTCTCACTGCTGGCTCTCTCCCCTCCCACATCTCCTCTCCCTGATTCTTGTTCCCCATGTCTCACCATCCCCACCTATCCTCTCTCCATGTGGACCCCCAAAGGGACTGAGCATGCTACCATGAAATGTGTCTGACTCTTTTATTTCTCTTTCTCACACTCTCTATGACTGTACTATAATAATTCATAATCATCATTGTACAACTGCACCTATGGAACCTGTGATGTTATATCAGAAGCTGTTTTTCCTCTGATAGCAGTGGACAGACTACGGACCTCTACTCAAGCCCTCCCTCAATGTGAGAACACTTTGTTCTAGCAACCTGACATTCTATCATGCTTACCCACCCAGCACAATCACTGAAGACAAAATGGGTATGAAAGCAGACATGGTAAAAAAAGCAGGTGTTCCCTGGTTATCAAAAGATATAGCTTCGGGCCACATTACAGGCTTGAAGATAAACAAGTAGCCATCTATCTGAGAAATAACAAAACCAACATGGAAGAAGCACACCAGTATATGTAATCATGAGGTTTAATTAGGATCAGGAAACAGGCAGCAGAAGACCCAAAACAAACCCCATATTGTTAAGAATGAAGGGGGGTCAGAACTCCAAACCCAACTGCAGACAAAGAATATCCCCTCACACAAAGGTCACAAGGAAAGGAAGAGTCAACCAGAAAGCAGTATAACACAAATGAAATGCAATAATACTCTGGTTTCCTGAGGTTTCCTCATCCCTTACTATCCTGACTCCAGTCCTATCCACTCACTGGGGGGAGGGGGAACTGGACAGGAGCATTTCCATAGGTACAGATAAGAGATAAGAACTCACAACACATGGAATCCAGGAATAGGAATGGAAGTAGAAGTCCCAGAAGGTAAGGGGGGAGGTGGACAGAGGAGGAGGGAACTGATCGTAATGATAGACACATAACCATACCTCCACACACACCCCAGGGGGGGTTAACAAAAGAAACTGTGGAGGAAGAGAAATAGCAGTCAGTTTAAGATATGAAAATGATGATCATTTATAATTTATCAGGGGGAACAAGTGTGGCAGGGGGGAGAAAAAAAAGAAGCTGATACCAAGGACTCATAGAAGGTAAATGTTTAGAAAATAACGATGACAACATATGTACGAATATGCTTGATACAATTGATATAGGGATTGTTATAAGTGATATAAGAACCCCCCAATAAAATTGTCTTTTAATATAATAATAATAGAGTGGGGACAACTCCAAAAACAAGGATGAAAATTGTGTAGAACTTCAAAAATGTAATCAGTATTGCTGGAAACAATAGAGGGGTTTGGTAGAGTAGCAGGATACAAGATTAACAAGCAGAAATCAATTGGATTCCTGTAGACCACTAGTGGAATACAGAGAATATATCAAGGAATCAGTATCAATCAAAATAGCCACACAAAAGCTGAAGTATCTGGGAATAAACCTAATCCCAAATAACAAAGACCCGCACAAAGAAAACTACAGAACATTGCTACAAAACACCAAAAGGGATCTATACAAATGGAAGAATACTTCATGTTCATGGATCAGAAGACACAATATAGTTAAAATTCCAATACTACCTAAAGCAATGTACAAATTCAATACAATCCCAATTCAAGTTCCTGCATCATTCTTCAAAGAAATGGAAAAGCTTATGATCAACCTCATATGGACTGGGAGGAAACACAGAATACGCAAAGAACTCCTCAAGAAGAAAAACCAAGTAGGTAGCCTTACACTACCTGACCTCAAAACCTACTACAGCCATAGTTATCAATACAGCCTAGTTCAGGTATAATGATACTTGGACCAGTAGATCAGGACGGAAAACCCAGAAATAAAAAGCCTCCACGTACAGAAAATTAATTTTTGACAGTCTCCCCATTAAATGGGAAGCAGATGCTCTCTTCAATAAATGGTATTGGAAAATCTGGATATTCACATGCAGAAGAATGAAATGAGATCCATATCAAGCACAAAAACAAACTCATTAAAGAGCTAGAGGTGCATCAAAGAACTAGAAGTAAGAACAAGGCTATCAGGATCTTCAATGGAAGAATAGAGACAAATATAGACGTCCTAGTGCAGGGAATACATGGACTAGCAGAAAGGAAGCACACTCTATAGGAGATAAAATAGATGAATGAGACCTATTAAAAGTAAAGCCCTTGTGTACATCAAAGGAATATTAAAAGAGCAAAAAGGGAGTCCACAGATTGGGAAAAGGTATTTAGTAATGACCTAACAGACAAATGACTAATTACTAAGATCTACAGAATATTACAAGCTTATAAAAGGAGAACGAGGAGGAGGAGAAAGAGAAGGAGAAGAAAACCCTCTGAGAAGGTGAGTAAAAGATGACACTTGAATACCTAATAAAAACATGGAAAAATGCTTCAGGTCAGCTGGTACTGGGGGCCTAAGTGGAGGGAAGATGTTTTGAGAGTAATGATGGCAACAGGTGTGCAAACATGATATGTGTGCAGTTGACATGTGTATTTATCATGATGGGAGTGGTGTGGGCCCCCAATAAAATGATTTATTTTTAAAAGGAGTGTGAAAGAGGAGCTTATACCGAGGGTTCAAGTAGAAAATATTTTGTAAATGAAGATAGTAACATGTGTATAAATACGCTTGATACAAATGATTTGTGGAACACTATGAGAGCTGTAAGAGCTCCCAATAAAATCATTAGGAAAAAAATGCTCCAGGTCATTAGCCCTATGGGAAATGCAAGTCAAAATAACCATGAGATACCACCTAACATCCATTAGAGTAGTCCAGTTTAAAAAATAAAAACTGAGAACAAGTGTTGGTGAGGGTGTAGTGAGAGTATCCACTGCTGGTGAATTTGTAAATAGAGCCATTATGGAAGGCAACATGGCAATACCTAAAAGAGATGGAAATTGAACTACCATTTGACCAGCAATACCATTACTGGGCATGTACATCAAAGAAATAAGAAACAGATTACAAAAAGATATTTGCTTCCCCATGTTCATCACAGCACAGTACACAATAACAAGCTTAAATTTGGGGACAGCTTAAGCTTGCGTCAGTAGAAGAGTGGATGAAGATACACTGGATTGGTACATACACACAATGGAATACTACATATTTCGAAACAGCAGCAATGAAACTATGAAGCACCTCAACATGCGGAGGGATCTGAAAGACATTATGCTGAGTGAAGTTAGTCAAGCACAAAAAGACGGATACTATAAAACACTGTACGAGTCCACTGTGGTAGGAACACGCAGCAGAATGTGCACCATCTCAAGCTTGCAGACCATCCAGTCTTCTGGAGGGAGACCCGACAGCCTGGTAAAGAACTGGGCCAGTGCCAATGAAAACACATCATCTGCTCCAGAGGTAAGTGTGGTGTGGGTCTTTGTGTTTGTGCTGTATTGTAAAAATGAATCATTGTTGCATGAAGGTAAATATGTGCTGGATGATTTTTGAAGCAGTCTATACAGGAAAAATTTGATTTGTTTTTGTTTTCCTGCTTTTCAGTTCTGGCTTGATTTTTTGGGGAGGAGCGGTCGATTTTTTTTTACTGTCATTTTCATGTTGCCTCCAAAAATCTTTTGCCTTTCTTACTTTTTTGTTTTATCTGCTTTGCAGTGGTGTTTCAAGTGAATTGTTATTGTAAAGCCTTGTCAGGACTGTTTCCTAGCCATTCAGTCTCTGTCGTAGGACTTTGAGTGCTATCACTCAGAGGTTTGGCAACCAAAATCTGTTTTTAAATAGGTAAATGATATTTGCTTCCAAGAAACACTTCAAAAGTTCAAACCATGCAAGGTGTTCTTTGATTTATTTTGTTCTGGTGACTGATTATATTTTCCCTTCATCAGAAGGGAATTAACAGTTTTAAACTCAAAAAAATTCTATAAACATGTGTCTGTGTCTAATTACAGCTCTAACCTGCATCTAAGTGTTTTCACCTTTTGTGAAACTCCCCTCCTGTTTCTCTGCATCATACCAAGAGGGTTAAAACCAGCTCAATTAACTATCCTTTAAAGTGTCATCTCAACTGAGCCCTGGTGGTGCAGTGGTTGTGTGTGGGACTGCAGTCCACAGGATTGACGGTTTAAGTCCAGCAGCAGTTCTCCAGGAGCAAGGTTGAGCTTCCTACTCCCACCAGGGCAGTGGTGCGAAAAGAAGAAAAAAAGAAAGAAAGTGTCTGTCTCCTCCTTTCCCTTGGAATGCAATCCCATTCATTTTTGGTTCAGGGTTACTGCCCCTAAGAAGAGGACACCTCCAAAAAGTCCCTTGGTGTGTTTTATATCTTTCGAGTCACATTGTTTGGCTGTTAGCAGTTCTTCTGTTCTCTGTGACACCCCTGCTTCTGTCTGGTACCCCAGCATCTCTTTGTGGTATGGGAAGTTCTCTGCCTTGGCACCAAGCCCTGCCTGTTTGCTGTGGCTTCCTCCTGCATTGCTTAAGTCTGTCCGCATTGGTCTCTGTCCTTGATCCCCTGAAGGCAGATGTCAACAAACAATCGGAACTATAGAGAGCACAGATGCTCCAGGAACTATGGTTCTATCCCTGCTCCTTGAAGAAGGAGGAGGAGGAGGAGGAGAAGCAGGAGGAGGAGGAGAAGGAGAAAGAGAAAGAGAAGAAGCAGGAGGAGGAGGAGGAGAAGCAGGAGGAGGATGAGAAGGAGAAGGAGGAGGAGGAGGAGAAAGAGAAGAAGCAGGAGGAGGAAGAGGAGGAGGAGGAGGACGAGAAGGAGAAGAAGGAGGAGGAGGAGAAGGAGGAGGAGGAGAAGGAGAAGGATGAGGAGAAGAAGAACAAGAACAAGAAAAGCAAGAAGAACAAGAACAAGAACAAGAAGACAGGAGCCCTCTGCCCCTGGGTAGGAGAAACCAGTTATGTTTCTTCCATGCATACCTATAGTGGGGCTCCATAGAGGGCCCCCATTTTGCCTCAAGTCTAAGAAGAACATCTTCAGGGAAGGAGGATCCCAGAGACAAGTCTTTTTATTGTACATCCCTTTGCGACCAGTGAATTGTATAATTAAAGAAGCCAACACCCATGTTTGTCTGAAAAACTCCCAACTTTATTAGATTCTTGAAATCTCTGTTCCAACTTCACCACCCCACTTGGGATGATTACCAACAAATACTTAGAGTTTGGTACATAACCCTTGTGCTAAAGGCACTTTTCTGTATCTTATCGTAAGTCTTCAAAAGTTGTTAAGGTGCTCCAAAAATAATAACAATGAAATTAAATATTAAAGTCTTTGCAAAATCAAGAAGAAAGTTGTGTTTCTGTTCCAACAGATAATTTTTTTAATGTATGGATTTCTCTGTGGTGTGCCTGACCCCAAGAATAATATTCCTGTGTTAAGCAGGTTGTCTCCAGGCGTTCAAGGAATGAGACTGCAAGGACAGTCAGAGATCTAATAATGTCCCCTAAGAGTCCTAAAGCTATGTTTCTGGCCATGTTGCCAGTGCTTGCTATTTCATCTAAAGTAAGTGCAGATCACTCTTCTTGGGTTTATTTCTTCATCCACCTCAACTACAAATTGCTGAATAGTATTTTCCAGGACCTGTGGTTTTCATTAATGACACTCAAAGGACTCCAGAACCATGGGAATATGGAATAAGTCTCTTTCTCAATAAAAGGGGTGGATGTTAAATTATATTTTGGGTTATAACTCTTAACTTTGTATGAAATCTTCAAAATGTTGTCTTAACGATAAAATGCAAGTGTGGATGTCTTGGTTATCTGTTAATCAGACAAATTATAGAGCTTTCCCCTTAGCACGATTAACCTTTGCTAACTACAAAAATAATACTGCACAACTTGGCAAATAGAATAATGAATTCTCTATAATTTTCACTTATAAAATTATACAAAAGAAGTGGCATTAACTGCTCTGTCAAAAGCCACATTTAAAAATATATTATTAAGAATTCTGTGACTGGGTTGAGCCCCGGTGGCGTAGTGGTTGTGTGCGGGACTGCGGCCCACTGGGACAGAGGTTTAATTCCAGCAGTGGGGTTGGGCCTCCTACTCCCTCCACCGGAGAGCAGTGATGCCCCAACAAAAACAAACAAACAAACAAAAAAGAATTCTGTGACTATTGCTAACTGGGGTTCTCATAAAAATTGTTCCAAAAATATGAATGCAACTATTTCTAATTATGGTAAAAAATGGTCTTTGGAATTATGCAAGATCTACTTATTGGGCTAGCATTCAGCATTAATAGCATAATATGGGGGTGACCAGCCTCTTGTTAATCTTTTTGTTTCCGTCTTTTGTCCCCCTAAACAGCAGGACTCCTAGAAATTGCCTTGAGCTGCACGGCCAGAGGCCAGAGAAGCCACACCATTCACTCCACTGTTGGCTAGGCAGAACAGAAAAAGGTAACCTAGAGGGTATCTTTTGTTAATCCTATATAAAATGACGAAAATAAATTTATTAAGGATAAATTTTAAGTTAAGATGACAAAAAGGCCCCTTCATCCTCTCTCTGTCCAACCCCATGCTGCTCAGTCAAAATGGGTGACAGAAACCCTAGTCTTGGCTTGATGTAATCAGGGGACAAGGCCATATTGCATGTCAATGAAATAGTTTAAATATGAATTAAGATAAAATAAATAAAATTTAGTTTGACTGCCTAAGAATTGAGCTTAGGCTCTGGCTTTATTAGGTTTACACTGTTTTCTTGTGACTATTGTTATTAATACAATAATTAATAGAAATGATTATTAAAAAGTAAAAATAGACAGTTGGTAGATTTACTTGCTTTCAGCTATCAGTTTGAATCTTTAAAATGGATAGGACCTTCCTGCAAAGAAAGCTCTGGAATGTAAGCTCCACCCACTGCTGTAAGTGCTCTGCACATTTACCTTTGCAGATACTGGTGAAGATGACTGCTGGCAGACTGAAGGGGAAAAAACGCATTTGGCTTTTTAATTTTAGAACTAGTAATTTGTGCCTGAAGCTGGAAAAATTTGATGCCATCAAGAAACTCTCCTTTCTAGAACTGTTGAAGGGAGCCTGTAGACAGCCAAAAAATGCTTGTGAGGTGACCACCTGGATCCACTTCTTGAGTGGAAGTGAAAGAAATACAGCAATAAAAAGATGGGTTAAATATGGCTGTTAACATCCATGGACCTGCTTCACAGAAACAAGAGGAGAAGAAGACAATAGGTTGGCTAGTCTAACGTTCATGACTTAGCCTCAAGGGGGCTAAGATTGTTAAAAATTTGGAGGGCTGAACCCTGGTGGTGTAGTGTGCACCACAGGACTGACAGTTCAAATCCAGCAGCAGCTCTCCAGAAGCAAGGCTGAGCTTCCTACTCCCACCAGGTCAGTGATGCCACACACAGAAAAATTTGTAACAGATCCCATGACTAATGGGCACCCTGATGGGACCACAATGTGTTGACCAGAACCCCACGATATGAAAATAAAAATTTAAAGACTGTAAATTGGTGTGTATGGCATCTGATTTTATGAATGGCCTGTCCTCATTTGACCTTGCTTATGGAAGCAGACACAAAGTTCCAACCAGAATGAAACTTCTTCACATCAATGAACATGCGTGCCTCCTCAGAGCATTAGGTTGACATAACTAGATAGCCTACAAATTGAATACCCAAAATTGGAAAATAAAGATAGATGATAGCTGGCATATAAAATTTCATAGATGAAAATATAAAGTATTTTTGTTTTTCTCACTCAAAAAATATTATTCTTAAATAAGGCTAGTTCATTTCCAGATATATATATATATATATATATATATATATATGTATATACTCTAGTTCAATCTTGCTAGAACTATTGTGCTTGTTTTTAAAATTATATATGCCAAACTAATTGTGTAAAGGTATAAAGTAGATCCAACACTAATCCCTTCATTGTTTCAAGGACACCTACAGGTTCATAATCATAATCATAATTTGCTTACATACCAGCAAACCTTACAGATTGCCCAATGCCAACTCCACAAATCCTTAATGAAAGCAGTACCTCAGCCACTAGCAAGAAGCCCATCTGTGCACCCATTCCAACCTGGTTACTGTGTCCTAGTAAAGTGGTTCATGTCCACAGGAGTTATGCCACGTTAAAAGGTCCCTTCCCTGTCATATGCTAAAAAGAAACCTTCACTATCATCTTCACATCTCCAACTGAGGTCAAGGTGAATGGACTTGCTGACTGAACATGCCACTTACATCTCAACGCAGAATGAAAGGTTCATTTTTCTGTAGAAGACCCCTTCAACTAAGACTGTCTCCAGTCTTAATACTGTTATCTCAGGCTAGGTTTCTGCATTTGTACTCAAACTATTAAAATGTATTACAATAGGTCACAATTATATTTTTCATCATATTCCCAGAGTGTTTTTATTAAAATTCATGTTACAACTTTAAATGTGCAATATATTAATGTATTGTCTCTTTTTTTCATTGTTTTGGGGGCTTGTATGACTGCTAACACAAACCACACATGTATCCATTGTTTCAAGCACTTGTGTACATTTGTT
Organism: Nesogale talazaci; assembly: GCA_004026705.1. Classification (NCBI taxonomy): domain Eukaryota; kingdom Metazoa; phylum Chordata; class Mammalia; order Afrosoricida; family Tenrecidae; genus Nesogale; species Nesogale talazaci. The sequence goes on along the minus strand of PVJH01024912.1, from coordinate 6,884 downwards.
TCCCTCATCATTCTCAAAATACTTGTTTTCTACTTGAGCCCCTGATATCCACTCATCATTTTCCCTCCCTCCCTGCTCCCCTCTCCCTCGTGAATGCCTGATAATTTAAAAATTACTATTTTTTTCGTATCTTATACCACACGAGGTCTCCTTTCACCCACTTCCGCTGTCTGCCCCCAGAGAGGAGGCCATATGTAAATCCTTGCAATCTGTTCTCCCTTTCTACCCCCGCTCTCCAGCCTGCCCTCCCATTATTGCTCTTCTCACCACTGGTCATAAGGGGTTCTTCAGGCTTGACTTCCCTGTATTTCCAGTTCCTCTCTGTACCAGTATACCTCCTCTGGTCCAGCCTGATTTGCAATGTAGAATTGTGATCATAATAGTGGGGGGCAGAAAGTATTCAAGAACTAAAGGAACAGTATATGTTTTATCATTGCTACACTGAACCCTGACTGCCTCGTCCACCCCCCCCCACCCCCCAGGGCTTCTGTGAGGAAATGTCCAGTTGCCCACAGATGGGCTTTGGATCCCCACTCTGCACTCCCCCTCATTCACAGTGATATGATTTTTTGTTCTTTGACGCTTGATAGCTGATCCCCTCAACACCTTGTAATCCCCCAGGCTGCTGTGCTTCTTCCAGGTAGGTTCTGTTGCTTCTCAGCTACATGGCCATTTGTTTACCTTCAAGCATTTATGGCCCCAGACTTTACATCCCCTGATAGCCGGGCACCACCAGCCTTCTTCGCCACTTTTGTTATGCACTTGCTTTGTCCACTGCAGTTATGTCAAGACAGGCTGGTGTGCTTCTTCCATGTGGACTTTGTTGTTTCTCAATTAGATGACTATTTGTTTATCTTCAAGCCTTTAAGACCCCAAGCACCATATCTTTTGATATCCTGGCACCATCAGCTTTCTTCACCCCATCTGCTCATGCGCGACATTGTCTTCAGTGATCATGATAGGAAGGTGAGCATCTCAGACTGCCAGATTATTAGAACAAGGTGTTCTTTTGTTGGGGGAATACTTGAGTAAGCGTCCACTGTCCATGTGTTTCCTTAATATTAACCCTATAAATTTATGTACATAGACCTATTTCCCCTTCATTGTATATAAATATACTTACATATTATATGCCTATGTCTAGATCTCCTTAAATGTCCTTTGCCTCCTAGTTCTTTCCTCTATTTCTTTTTACTTTACTCTTATCCCCCTATCATGTTTAGCTTTCATTTGGGTTTCAGGAATTCTTCTCAGCTACACTGTCCTTGATCTAGCCCTGCCAGACCTCCTACACCCTTATCGCCATTGATTTTTGGTCACTTGCTGTTCCCTTGTCCATGGGCCTGCCAACCCCCACTCCTTTCCCCCTGCCTCCCCCTTTTCCATCTCTCCCTGGAGCTGTCATCCTGTTGTTCTCTTTTCCGGCTTATTTATTCTGCCTATCCCTTGCAGATAGAGGTGCAGTGATAACAGTATGCCTCAACACAAGACAGTAAGAAATAAAACAATAGCTACAGCAACAACAATAACAGAAAGACAACAGCATCAACAAAAAACCCTATAAATAGTTCACGACCTTTATGCCATCCTTTACGAGTGTCTTCCAGTGGAGTCTGATGGGACATCTCGCCCTGGCCTCACAGTCTGTGCTTGGCGTTCCCTGGCTACTTCATTGCTCTGCTCCCCTGGCTACTCTGTTGCACACCCCCAGTGTCTGACTTCAGCATGGTGAGCTTAGGGCAGGCACAATAACCAGCTTGTAGCTCTAGAGTTGTCCCTCATAGTGCTATGGGTCAGTGAGGAATGTTGCATCTCATAGTGGGGCTGGTCCTAGGATCTCTCTGTGCGCTGTCTTCTCTGAGCAGAAACAATGTCCTCAGGACGTGGTGGGCCAGGATGTGCTTCACTCTGCTTTCCCTCCCCCCTCATTGACTCCAGTGTGCTCTGGTCAGACAAGTCCCTCTCCTTGAGCTGTAGCCACAGTGCTGCCCTCTGAAGTGAATTCTCCTGGATCGGGGGACACAAGTGTATTTAGGTAGCCCATATACACGTGTATTTTAAGACTTAACTGGAAACTTGATTTTCTTGTTCTTTTGGCCTTACCACCTGCATGTCTATTTATGTATTTAATGACTTGCTAATGCAGGGTTCTCAGCCACAGGTACCTCTGCATTCAGCACCCAGAGTCATGGCTTGAAAGGCCTCTCCAGTATAAATAATGCCGATATTGACAGATTGGAAGCCACCATTTTAAGACTGCCAAAGCAAATGGAGTCCTTAGCTAAAGTAGCCTCACAGAATACGTGAGGGATTAGTTTACTATTCCTTAAGCAAAGCAAACTATGTACTGCCCTTGGAGACAAATGCTGTTCTTATCCAAACAAAACTGGGATGGTGTGGAAAACTATCACCTTAGTCCACAAGAGTGGGGGGAAATGTGGTAGAAAATGGAGTCTATAAGCAACTGTATCTAAAAGTGTTTTATTGGTCTCCCTGGGTTACTACTTAATTACCTGTCTTGAAGATCCCTTGTTATTATTAACACTGAGACTTTTGATTGGACCATATTTTATTAATGGTAGTAAAGTTAATAAATAAAACCATATAAGGGCATATATGGGATTAAAGACCCAATATACAATCCTCAATCCAGAAGAAGTTGCTGATGTATTAACTATTCAATTCCCAAAGAAGAACACTAGGGAAAGAGACAAAATGACCAAAGTGATGCCATTTTGTTTTGCTTGTTTGTCTGGTTTTTGGTTGTTGTTGTTTTTTTTTGCCATTTTGTTGACTGCCAAATAATCTACCTCCTTTTCCATTCCATCTTGGAAAGTCCTGTTATTGATTGACTTTTAGAATGTACTTTTATGTTCCCAAGATCAGAACATGGTAATTAATCTTGTTATTCTTCAATATTGTTATTGTTCCTTTTGATGTTGTGCTCTAAATGTTGTGATTAATTTTGTTATTCTTTAATCTTGTTCCTTTTGATGTTGCAACCAGGATATAATAATTTATCTTAGTATGGTTTTTGTAACAGATATACCCTGCCTTGATAAATAGAATGTACATGCCCACACTATAGGAAATGTCCCTGATAAATGGGGTTTTGTCTATAGAAGTTGGCTATTATCTTCACATTGGTTATTATATTCACAACCTGAAGAATCGCTCTTAGATTTTTGCAGTCCAGTTAACTGAATAAAGCCTTCTAAATTTCAAGACATTATAATGGTTGCCATTTATTTAAACCTGTAGCACAATCACATAAAAAATTGTAGAATTTCTTGCATAATCACACATTTTCCAAAACATACTTTCCTTCTTAAACTTCTTGACATCATCTCACCCTTGTCTCCCCATCCCTTTATATCCCGCTTCCCCCAAACCCTTGTAATAGTTTCTTTTTCTGTAGGCTCAACATTGCTGGGTTTCGTTTACTAAAAATAAGGCATCAGATATCACGGCATCAAGAGAGTGAGTCCCACTGGTGACAGACATCCGAGATATACCTTAATGTAAATGAGCATAAGCAAAATGTAGCAGAATGGTCGTCACAGGTTTGCTGGGATAATATATTTCTTAATACAACATACAGGGCATTGATGTGCCAAACCCTTGCTTGTTTGGCACTCCTGTCTTCTTCTACCTCAAGCACCATGGGTTTTCCATCTTAAACCCTCTGATAACAAATATGACTTAGGTAGAATCCAGTTAACCCAGTAGGAGGTCACACTAATGCAGTCTTTGGAAGGTCAGAGTTCAGTGTCCCAATGTTCTGCAACACCTGGTCTGGGTTACCTCAGATTCCCAAGGTCCCTACCTAATGATCCAAAGAGCATCCTCAATCTTTCTTCCTCCAAACAGATGGACAGACCTCTCTCCCCTCCCCCCAATGACATGTACCTATGTTCACTCATTCCCTCTCCCCTCTTCTGTGTTGCCCCTCTCATCAGTAAGCCTCATCCCTCTGACAGGCCATCCTCCTCTGACCATTTGATCCCAGCTGTTAGGTGCCCTCTGACCAAGTGGCCTAGACTATACTGATCTGGAGCTGATGATGTATGATTCATCAGCTGGTCCAGCTCTTTACCCAGCTGTCTGACTAGCCTGCCCCACTCTCCACACCCACCAGAAGACTGGATGGCTTGCAATCCTGAACTTGTGTCCATTCTGCTGTTGTTCTTATCACAGTGGACTCATAACATATTTGTCCTTTTGTGCTTCACTAGCTTCACTCGGCATAATGTCTTCCAGATCCTTTCATGTGTCAAGGTGTTTCACAGTCTCATTGCTGCTTTTTAGGAATCCATAGTATTCCATTGTGTGTATGTACCTGAGTTTATTTATCCACTCTTCTATTGATGGCTGTTACTTAGCTTCTTGCTATTACAAATTGTGCTGCCATGAAGAAGGGGGAACAAATAGCAGTTTGTCATATTTTCCTGGTTTCTTTGGGGTATTTGCCCAGTAAATGTATCGGTCATATGATAATTCAATTCCATTTGTTTTAAGTATCTCCATCTTGCTCCCCATAGTGGCTGTATGTACTTACAAGTCAATCAGTAGTGGATAAGAGTTCATATCTCAACACATTCTTTCCAACATTTGCTGTCCTCAATTTTTTTTTAATTGGGCTACGGTAATGGATGTTAGGTGATATCTCCTGGTTGTTTTTTACTTGCATTTCCCAGTAGACTAGTAAACTGGAACATTTCTTCATGTGTGTCCTTTGTTAATTTTTCTAGTCCATGTATTTCCTACACTAGGACTCCTAGCTTTGTCCCACCTTTCCTATTGAAGATCCTGATATTCGTGGGTTTTACTTTGAGCTCTTTAATCTTCCTTGAGTTTGATTTTGTGCATGGAGTGAGATATGAGTCTTGTTTCATTCTTCTGCATGTGGATATCCAGATTTTCCAGCACCATTTGTTAAAGAGGGCATCTGCTTCCCATTTAATGTTTTTTGACCTTTGTCAAAATTAATTTTCTGTATATAGATGTTTTTATTTCTGAATTTTCCGTCCTGATCCACTAGTCCAAGTATCATTATACCAATAAGCTACTTTGACAACTATGGTTGCATAGTTGTCACATAGTGTATGACCCCCTACTTTGTTTTTCTACTTGAGGGGTTCATTGCATTCCTCACTTCCCATATAAAGTTGGTCAAGTTTACTCCATTTCTTTGAAGAGTGATGCTGGAACTTGGATGGGGATTGTATTGAATTTATAGATTGCTTTAGGAAGTATTGGCATTTTCACTATATTGAGTCTTCCAATCCATGACATTGGAATATTGTTCCATTTGTGTAGATCCCTTTTGGTCTCTTGTAGCAATGTTCTACAGTATTTTTTTTCTTCATTCAGGTCTTTGGGAGTTTTTCTGATGGTAGATTTATTCCTAGGTACTTTCACTTCTTCATGAAATTCTACACCCTTGATATCTTATTGTTGTCTTATGGTGTTGGCTAGGTAGGACTTGGCACAGTGCTGAATAGAAGTGGGAATGAGTGTCATTCTTGTCAGCTTCCCTTGTTCAGTAGAAACATTTTCAACTTTTTTTTCTCCATTGAGTATAACATTAGCAATTGGTTTTTCATACATGTCTTTTATTTTGCTGAAGATTTTCCATTATAGTCCTATCGTCTTGAGTCATATTAGCAATGGATGTTGCAGTAATCAAATACTTTTTCTGACCCAATTGATATGGACAGCTGGTTCTTGTCCTTTTTCTTATTGATGTGGTGGATGATATCAATTGTTTTTCAAATGTAGGACCATCCCTGCATTCCTAATATGAATCCCACTTAGTCACAATGTATTATTTTATGTTTATATGCTGTTGAATCTTATTGATCAAGATTTCGTTGAGAATTTTTGCATCTATGTTCATGAGAGATATTGCTCTCTAGTTCGCTATCCTTATATGGTATTTTCCTGCTTGGGTTATCAGGATTATGCTTGCTTCATTGAATGAGTTTGGGAGTTTTCTCCCCCTTTCAATGTTCTGGAAGAGTTTGAATCACAGTAACATTTTTTCGATTAAAATATACACATCACAAAAGGAAAAGAGGTTGATAAAGAGAGAAAGCAAAGAAGGCTCCTATCTAACTGTCTTTCAAAATTGGATGCACACATAGGAAAGGTGAAGCTATCTGTTTCCTAATGTACAGTGTGCATGATCAATTAGAACATGAAGCATAGATCAGAACTACCAGGCATACCCACCTTTCATTCTTTGAAATTCTCACCTAGAAAGCTCTTTTCAACAATCTACATATTTCTAGTGCTTCGAATCAGTTATAGCTTTAAGAGACCTTCCTTGACCAACCTTGTACAATCTCCGTTTTAGTCACTTTTTTCTGTGACTTTAACATCTGTCTTGTTTTCCTGGAATATTTTCACGCCCGCAATTTTGTTCTTTAATTTTCTGCTTGTTTGTGTGTTCATAGTTCATCTAGCTCAGAGCTAAGTACTTGCTTAATGAATGTGTTTTTTAAAAAAATAAAGTCCATGTGAGTCAAGAACAGGTGTTGCTTGGTCTCTTTTTTAAGAGTTCCTGGGTGATGCAAATGGTAAATACACACTGACTAAAGGGTTAGACATTCAAGTATACACAGAAGTGCGTCAGAAGAAATGCCTGGAAAGTTATTTCTGGAAATGGTACGGGGCCCGATTCTACCTACAAATAGGGCATCATCATGAATCAGAGTCAACTCAATGCCAACTGCTTTGACGATGACGATGCACCTACTTCTGTTACTCTATTTTATATTTTATTGTTGTGAGCTTGGATTAGCACCCCATGGGAAGAAGCATCACGGGGAATCTTGAACTCTTGCCTGTGCCTTTTAAGATAACCAAATCATGAAATGATC
>PVJH01024911.1:0-32392 GCA_004026705.1 Nesogale talazaci | reverse complement strand
GAAGGCTTGAAGTTAAACAAGCGGCCATCTAGCAGGGAAGCAACAAGGTCCACATGGAAGAAGCATGCCAGCCCGCGGGGTCACAAGGTGTCAGTGGGATCCGCTATCAGACATCAAAAGATCCCAAACAATGACCATGTTGATGTGAATGAGAGGGGTCGGAATGGAGACCCACACTCAAGTGACCCGGGGGGGGGGGGGGGGGGGGGGGGGGGGGGGGGGGGGGGGGGGGAGGGAGGTTCCTGATTAAAAATTTGGTCTATAGGGAGCAACAAAAATGTTCATAAAATACAAAAATAGTATCGCAATATATTTATTTTAATTTTAAAATGCTGCAGGACATTGTTAAATTGTTAAAAAGCAGGACGTCTGGTCACCTTTCTAGCTCATCTGGACATCCTCTCACAGAAGGGTCACAAGGAAGAGGTGAGCCAGTCAGGGTGCAGCCTAGCACTGAAGAAACACACAACTTCCCTCTAGTCCTTGAATGCTTCCCCCACGCCCCGACCCCCGCCCACTGTCATGACCCCAGGTCTACCCTGCAGATCTGTCTAGACCAGAGCATGCACACTGGAGCCAAGCGTTCTCGAAACACAGAATCCAGCGCTGACACACCGCAGGACCAATCACAACAGGAGCGGAACCAGGAGGGTGGGGGAAGGTGTGGGAGAAAGGGGGAGGGAGGGGGGTCCGATCACAAAGATCAACGTACAACCCCACTCCCACCCCAGGGGGACAGACAGCAGAAATGTGGGTGAAGGGAGATAGCAGATGGTGTAAAATATGAAAAGAAAAATAGTTTATAAATTACCAAGGATACACGAGGGGGGGTGGGGTGAGGGGGAAAAGAGGAGTAGATGCCAGGGGCTCAAGTAGGAAGAAAATGTTTTGGAAATGGTGATGGCAACATATGTACGATTGCGCTTGGTACAATGGATGTATGGATTGTTGCAAGAGCCCCCAATAAAGTGATTTATTAACATTTTAATAAGAAAACTATACCAAGATACCACTTCTTCCTCTCACATCAAAAAACCAAATCTAAGCATTTGCTACCACTCTGCGCTTGCTTTGTGGGAAGCAGGCGCTCCCTGCGCCTCTCCGCAGGGGCCATGGCGCAGTGGCTGTGCACTGAGCTGTGACCTGGACAGTCCATCCATGGCAGCAGCTCTCGGCCTGGGCAGCGTGGTCCCTGTGGGGGTCGAACGACCCTTTCTCAGGAGCCACCTGATTCATCACAGCAGCAAAGTGACAGTTATGAAAATAGCAACAAAAAATGTTATGGTTGGAGGTCACCAGAACAGAAGGAGCTGTGTGAAAGGAAGGTTGAGAACCGCTGGTCTACAGGGAAGCCACAGCCGCTCTTTAGGGGAGTGACACGGGCTTTCTATGCTGGCAAATGCCCGTCTCAGGAACCCGCGGGGCCACTGTGAGCCGGCATCGCCTGGACAGCAATTGAGTTTATTTCTGTTGTCTGTATTTCTTAGGTGCATGCACCCTAGGGTAACTCGGATGGAGGGCAACCTGTCAACAATTGACAGAGAGACTCTGACCGGCCATTTCCCTTCTAGAATTTACTCTCCCCTGAAGGCTGAGTAAACATAAAAGAAGGAAAGGTTCACCAAGGAGGGTGGCAGCATTTAAATGAGGTGCGGGCGGCCCTGGGAGTGTACAACCCAGGTACTTCTCTTTAAGAAAAAGGAGATAGACCCCCCCCCCAAACGTGCATTGAGAATGATAAGAGAAATCCCCACACATGGTGGAGCCTCAGGCCCTGTTCTGACAGCTGCTTGGCAGCTCGGGCACTGGGGTCACGCTCCAGCCCGGACCCTCCCAGGACTGCCCGCTCTGCTCCGAGGAGTGGGGGGCGGGGGGGGGAGGGAGGGCAGGCGACACCCGCCACATGGTTCCTGGAGCAAGGGCGTGAAGGAGGCTTGGCAAATCTGTTTCTGGGACACGCAGTGTCTGAGAGGAGGCAGCGCTTCAACCCCATTATTTTAAAAATGTGCCTGTCTTCTCAATATTGAATGACAGCATTTTTTTTTCTTTTGAGTGGGTTATCATGAGGTAGCTTTAGATTCACGGAGATCATTGGTTTTCCACTCAAAAATTCATACACACTTGGTTACTCAATCCACAAATATTCCAGCCAAGGAGACCCCTGTGGGGCAGTTTTACTGGGTCGGAATCCAGCCCGGGGCTCCGGCAAAAAGGGACAAAGCTGGTGCTTCCTCCGACATTTATCTTCCCTCGGGAACTGTCCGTTTTATTTCTTTTCGCATTTACTTTAATGTAACAAATATTGATTTAAGTTTCTAGAATGTTCTTCATGTGATTCGGGGCGGGGTGGGGGGGTGAAAGGGCAGATCAGCATGTTCACTCAAGAATACACACACACTGGGCTTCACCTCCTCCCTCGCCGCCCCTGACTCCTTCCCAGCCCTCAGAGCCATCGTTGGCACGTGTGCCCTGCGGACCTTAAACTGTACTGTGCTCACAGACAGAGCCGTGGGGTCCCGTCAGGCTCCGTCTGGCCAGGAGGCCTGCTCTCTGTGATTCTGAGGTCAGCACCACACTTTTCTCCCATGCTGTCCAGGACCTTCCGATGTGCTCCTGGTCCTGCAGGGCTGCTGGCAGGGGCTTCAACCGCCCAACCCCGTCCTTCTGGGCTCAGGGTGGGGGACGCTGGTGCCCCTTTGTCTGCTGGGCTGATAATGACCCTAAGTGCCCAGTCTTGGAAACCCGATGGGCTTTCTGTGGGCTTGACACACCAACAGCAAAGCTCTGTAAGCCCCCGGGCATGACCGGGAGAGTGCAAATTTGTCTTGTGCACAACGAATGGCTGAGCGACCGTGCGCGTGGGGGTGCTGTGTCGGGAATGCGGGGGCTCTCGCCTCTCCCTGGGGGGTCTGACAGACCACCAGATTATAGACGGGACGAAGAGGGTCTCACCTCAGGCGGCACGGCAGCTCTCCCCCAGGGCCCGCATGGGGAGGCTGAGGAAAAGACGTCTCACGCATTTCGAAATAAGCAAACCAACCAGACTGACCTTCCTTCCCGCAAACACTTCAGTGCCCTGCGTGCGGCCCTCGGGACCCGGCGGGGAGGAAGGAGGCCCTCCCTGCTCTCCAGTTCTGTGCCAGTGGATCTGAGGGCCCTGGAGGTGGTGGAGGGGGGGTGCGCTGCAGAGGGTGCAGCGGGGGCTAGTTGGGCTGTGACAGTCGGAGGTGACACGGTGGCCTGGCTGGCTTTACTTTCTCCCTGGAACAGCTCCCTCCCAGCCTCCTGACGCACATCAAAGTCTCTGGAGCTTAATTAAAATTGGATTATATTGAAATGCTCCATCTCTGGGCGCTACGCGTGCGCTCCCCACACGGCTCCAGTTGACAGGTGCCCATCCCAGTGGAAGCCGTTGTCATGGAGATGAGGGCCTGAAGCCCGGCTGGCCCACCCTCCCAGCTGAGGAAGAGGGGGGTATGCTGGGAAGGCAGCGACTGCTCCTCCGGCCCTACCCGCACGCCAGTGCCCATGTGCCCACTGGCCTCTGTGCATGTGCCTCACACCCAGGGCCCTGCTGACCAGGGCAGCGGGGTGGGGCCCAGATGCCCAGTGGGTTAGAAGCAGGTGACAAGCCAAGGTCGGCGGTTCAAAGCCCCACCAGCCACTCCATGGAGCAAGAAGAGGTTGTCTGCTCTGCGGCGGGTTCACCTTCTCAGAAACCTGACAGCGGCGATGGCACGGCTGAGAGCCTGTGCTCCCTGGGCCAGGATGGGAAGGGCAGGGAGAGGAAGGCCAGCCACTGACAGCCTTGGGACTGACAGCCCACTGACTGTCCTTGGGCGTTTGAGAGCTGCTGCTGACAGGACCTGCGGCCAGGCCAGGACGGGCTTTGCCGACTGACAACAAAGGTCTGAGCTACGGCCCCGAGGGATGCAGACGCTGGCTGTGTCCTCTCGTCCTGGCTGGTGGGATGAACGGCAGGTGTCTGGGCTCTCTTGTACGTGTCTCCCTGGAAACGGGACCATTACGGCCGTTTCTGGCATTTCTATCCCACAGCACAACTCCAGGGGTCAGTATGGCTGGGCATCGGCTTCCTGGGTACCCGTGATCCCCCCCCCCCCCAGGAGGACCCTGGCTCATGCTCTGAGCTGCCAGTGAGCGGGGAAGCAGGGGAGCGGGGCTACAGCCGGGGGCAAGGAGGCCAGCGGAAACACGCCGGGAAGTCCATGAGTGGCAGGGTCAGAATTTGTCATAACAGGGCCCGGCTCGCCTGCAGCCGCAGCCTGGGGCACAGGCATCTGCCCGTCTGCTCCGCAGGCGGCTGTGGGAGTGGCCCTAATGAACCTGTCCTGTCAGACGTGTCCGCAGATGACAAGCACTGGGGACCCCAGCGCCACTCAGACAGGCGGGCAGCCAGCTGGAGGCTCAGCTCCAGTCTCCTCACACCGCCCGCATGGGGCCGAGGGAGAGGGCCGCCCATGCGTGCCCAAGACCGCTTTGTGTTCCAGCCACGGACCACACTGCATGCTGACCCCGTGGCCACGCGCAGGGGCCACGCTCAGGCCGCAGGGACACCGGCAGCGTCGGGAAGCTCCCGCAGGCTCATCCCCCTCGTCTAAGCGTGCTCTCTCTGGACAAACCTGGCCGCTGTCTGTCCGGCCTGCGTGGCCATCAGAGCAGAGGCAGGTGGAGCCTGCACGCCATGCTAACAAGGTGCACTGCCCCCCTAAACCTGCCCCCCAACCCTGGCACCGGAACGGTATCCGTGAACTCGGAGCAGACAGCGGCTTCCCGCAGATGGCAGCAGCCTGCGCAAAGACTCCGAGACATGCCCGTCCTGGGCATGAACGCACCGTGGGTGCCATCGCCGGCCCGGCAGGGGGCAGCTCTGCCAGGGCAGCAGCTGCCCAGCGAGAAGCAACCACCCGAGGGCAGAAGGATGCAGATGGGAAACCCGGGGGGAGGGGAAACCTGGTGCGTTGAGGGGATCGCAGCCCTGCGATGGTCTGCCCTGCCCAGTTCACGCGGACACGCACCAGGGGAACTTTGAGCTCGGGACGACGGTAAGCGAGCACGCCTTCTCCGCTGTCCCCGAGCTCCCGGGCCCGCCGAGCACACGCAAGACTGTCCACTGTCACCGAGAGGCTATCAGTCCGAGTCCAGCACACATTGCAGCAGCAGTGGACATGTCTCTCGGCTCGGCCACGTTAGGGTAAACCGAGTCCCGGGGGCGGTGGGGATAGACGGCGGGCAGGCAGCTTGTCCTGTGTCCTCCAGGGGCCTCCTGCCAAGTGAGCCCCTGCGTGGCCCCGTGCCCTCCCCGTCACGCTTGATTCCTACCGGGCCAGCCGCTGTGCCAGCCCCTCCCGCCCCTGTGGACACGCCCAGAGTCTCCGCAGCTTCGCTCACATGGGTGCGAGGACGGGAACAGACGCACAGCTCGCACACACCCCTGATGGGCAGAGTGGACTCCCACGGCCCTCGTCAGAGGCGGGCCCCGGGAGACCGCTCATGCTGGGTTTGCTCCCCAGCAGCCGGGGTAGGGACGGTGGGTGATGACACTCCATGGACCAGGGCCTCGACTTCCTGAGGGAGCACGGGGTCAGGGCGTGAGCGCTCAGTCCAGAGATGATGGAGGTGGGCTGGACACGCGCTTCCTTTCACATCTACTTCACAACGCGTCTTCCTGGCACACAATGGCTTCATCTGTGCGCCTGTGCCTGCCTTTGTCATGGCTAGCTCGCCGGGTTGCATTGCTGCTGCGTTACTTAATTCATTTCCATCGTCTGGGAGCAAGGAGAGATGGGACCTGCTGACCCCAATTTTCACTTAAAGAAACAAATTTCTTTTTTGCAAACTAACGCAATTTTTCTCCTGTCAACCTTGCTTTAAAAGATTAACCTTCTTCCCATTACAGTAAATATCCATATTTGTCATCGACACTGGCTCTGGCTGTGGCTTTAATCAAGTTATGAAATTCCTTCCAGTAGTGGGTTCACCACAGCCCTCTCCCAAATCACTAATGAAGATGAGCCTTCCCTCCACACGGTGTCTGGGGTTGCCGGCTGTGCACCGGGAGGGATGCCTTCCTGCCCTCTCCCGCATCGAGGAGAGGAGCCACATGGTGCTGAGATCAGGAGCTCGATGCTCGCTGAGAAGCCAGGCTCGAGCCGGCCGCCAGAGCGGTGGTGACACGACTGTCCACTTCAGGAAAGACTGGCGGACCCAGAAATGCTCTGGGCAGCTGGATGTGGCCCCATGAGGACAGTGGGTCTGCTTACCTTTCCTCCTGTCTTTTCCTCCGGTCGGCGTCCACTGATCTCTAGGAGCAGAGGGGATGTCCGGCGTGGCCCAGGGTACCAAGGCCTGGTTGTCGGCCTCCTGACCACGAGGAAACCGAGAGCACCTGCTGCTGCTGTGGGTTCAGGCTGACCCGGTGGCTGCGACAGTACAGCCACCTCCCCCTGGGGGCTCTGTGGGTGAGCTTTCTGGAGGAAGAGCCTGCTCGGCTGTCCCCCTGAGGACGCAGCCTGAGGGGCATTACGGGGCTCGCTGCCACATGGGGCCTCTAGGAGGCAGACAGACAGTGGACCATGGCCTGGCCTGTATGCCCCTGCGTCTGTATCCCAACCCGAGGGACCCTGGCGGAGTCACATGTCGGGCCACTGAATGCAGGGTCAGTAGTTTGAAACCACCACCCGCCCCTCCCGAGAGAGCAGAGGGCTGCTCCCATGCATGTCTCGCCATCAGGGGTCAGAGCAGACGCCTCCTCCCGGGCCTGTCCTGCCCTCCCACCAGAGGACACGGGACCTCGTGGTGTTCAGTGGGTGGAGGCCTGGCTCCCTGCTCCGAGAACACCCTGGGGAACCGCTCTGCGTCAGTGGGCCACAGAGGGAATCTGGGAGGGAAGGACGCCCGTGGGGAGCCAGGGCGAGGCCACAGGCCGGCAGCATCCCAGACCAGGCATGGAGGCCCCGAGAGTGGAGGGCAGGGGCTGGGAGGAGTCTGGAGAGGCTGGTTTATTCCTGTTCCTCTGCTCCTCAGCCGTCATCTCGGGGCCGGGGGGTGGGGGGCGGGGGGCGGGACACAGGGTCGGCTGTGACAAGGCCCCAGGAAGGTGCAAGCACCCTGAGAGGATGGCGTGGCTGCTGGGGGCCAGCGGGGGCTCTGGTGCCAACAGGACAAGCATAGCTGGTCTGGGTGGGACACGCCGGCGCACGGGTGCAGCACCCTTCATCCTTAGAGGGACTGCTGCAGCCGGATCGCCCCTGCCAGTCGGCCTGTGGCCCCCCTGGCTGCTCCCCCCCGTGGGCACCGACGCTGGGCCCACGCCCCTGGATCCCGACACGGCACCTCCCTGCCTTCATCACACTGTCTGCCACGGCCCAGCTTGAGGACAGACGGTGTCTCGGATCCTCCTCAGCATGTGCTTCAGGAAGGAGGGGGTCCCTGGGGCTCAAGCGGGGAGCCTGCTGGGCGCAGACTGGCTGCTGTGGCCCAGAAGCAACCACACCTGGGGCTCCTGCCATGCTGCCCCGGGGCCTGAGACACCCAGGCATCTGTTCTGAGGCCCACCATCAGCCCTGGGAAGCCTGTCTCCGGTCTTCGGCCAGGAGCTCAGGTGCTGGGCACGCAGAGGTAGAAACTCCACGCTCCTGCCACGCTCACGGTTAACTCCAAATCCGCAGCAAGCTCTGTCCAAAGGGTTTTCCAGGTTCCAGCAGGACGCCTGGGGTCGGCACCCAACCCCAGAAGGACAGACCATGCCGTGCTCCACTGCGTCAGACGGACTGGGCACGGACCTCCTGTGTCACGCGGCTGTCAGGGCTCCGGGTCAGGGCCAATGGCACAAGTCGCCGCTCAGTCCACCACCATCCTGATGTCCCACCCGCCCCGGTCCTCCTCTTGCCCGCGGACCTCTCCACCGACTGTCCCCCGATAAGGTTTCCCAAGGCAGACCGTGGCCCCCTTGGCCGCTCAACCAGCGGCAGACTTTGATCCTAGACGCTCACTGCCACCGACCACGCCAGCCGGTGACCTGGTGGGGCAGTGACCAATCGCGGGCCGTCTGGGTCCAGATGGGGGGTGGGGGGGGAGAAGAGTAACCGGCCCCCTCGGGTGGGGGGGAGGGGTACAGCCAGAGAGCCCTCTCGGCAGCTCTGCACTGTCCTGTGGGGCGCTGAGGCTGGGGCAACTCGCGGGCCTCAAAACCGGCTCTTCATTTGAGAACTCTCGCTCTCCCTCTCGCTCCCGGTTCTGACCCGAGTGCCATCCCCATGACCTGCGTGGGTCAAAGCCAACCAGCCCACACGCAGTCCACCGCCCCACGGGGTGGGGGTGCTGGGGGAGAGTTGAGGAGTGCTGCCACAGGCACAGCAGTGGAGCCGCACACGGCAGACGGAGCCAGCACCGGTCCAGAGCCAGCCTGGGATTTCCGGGGGCCGGGGGAGCAGGGCGAGCACAAGCGTGCCCGTGAGCAGCGGGCACATCCCTCGCCGGGCTCCTCCGGACGCCTACCTTTGCTGCAGCTCCCCCTCCAGTGCGGTGGGATGACAGCCCTCATCCATTATCCTTTTATCCCTGTTATTCTCCTGAAATTGCTTAATAATATGTTACAGATTCGTCTTCAGTCACATAATTCTTCCTGTCATTTGCAGTATATCATCCTGCACACACACAGCCCCCTCACGCTGGCCGCACTTTGAAGATTATTGTCGGCGACATCTTCAGGGGCGTTTGGAACGGGGTGGGCGCGGTGGGGAATTACGCAGACTTATCTGTCACTGCCACGGAGCGCGGCACGGGCTCCGAGGTAACGGGCGGCCCGTAGACGGATGCTAATGGGGTCCTGGTAGCCGGAAGGACCCCCACCCCCACCTGGACGCAGGGAGGAGTGGGCTCCCACGTCCTTGTGCAAATAGCAGGCACGCGGCCGGCCCTCCCCAAGCGTGTGTGAGGCAGGCATGCTGGGCCCGCGTTCTGTACATGCCGTCTGTCTGTCTGTCACGGAACAGTGGGGCGGGCGCCAGGGCTGCGTGCCGGCGGCCAACGAGAGGGAGGCTGGTGGGTGCAGAAGCGGTTCTGCGGCGTGGCCGTTGATCTGGGGGACAAGGCTCACTCCGGGCTGGGGGTGGCCTTCCGGGGGTACCCGAGCCTGACACACATGACAAGCTGGCCTGGCGTGCGGTAATTTGACTAATTATACCGGATTAGAGCATATTAATGCAAGCTGTTTCTCGGAGGGAATGACCTGCTGACTGGCTTTGCTGGGCCCGCCAGGACCGCGGCTCCCAGACAAAGCCCTGTTTTGTAAGCCTGGTCATTCCACATCAGCAGACGGGACATTGAGCCGCTGAGCGGGCAAAATTCGAGTGGCAGCTTGCCCCTCACCCCGCGCACCAGGGGCTGCCCGCTTCTCACCCAAGCCCGGCTGCTCCCAAGCATGGCCTGGCCTCTTGTTTCGGAAAGGACTCCGTCTGAGAAGCCCGAGCTGGAGAAGGGTGGGGGACGAGGGGTTCTGGAGGGCCGGGGAGGTCTGAGAACCAGCCACCTAGTGTCCAAAGGACTCACAGTCAGGGGCCCTAGACGGAAAGGATCACAGGCTTCCCCACCCCATGGCCCGAATGAAGTCCCCCTCCCACCCCCACCCTCCTCTGCTATAAGACACCAGCCAGGGAGGCAGGCAGGGTTCTGGCAGAAACAACCTTCCACCTCAGACCTCACTCTGATGGGGGGGAGGGGGGAAGCGGTAACTGGATGATTTCTGATGACATCAGTACAGAAACACAGACTGTTTCAGACAAGACACATCTCCATTTGTTGAAAGCCCCCTCCAATTGCACTGAGAGCCAGCCGGTGGCCAGGGCCCCCCTGTCCTGCGCCCACCCCTGGAGGGATGGGGGGCGGTGGCACATGACGAGATGAAATCTGAAAAGCAATGGGGCGAGGGGTCAGCCAAGTCAGCTGGATCCCCTCCCCACCTCCCCCCCACTGGGTGCCACTGAGGCCACGTGGTGCGCAAGACCCAGCAGAGGGCTCCGGTGTCCGTCTGGACAGACAGCAGCCTGGCCTCCCTTCCTCCTGGCCTTCCTCCCTCGGAGCAGGGGGTGGCTCTGTCAGCATCTCTCCTCCAGGGTCTGTCCACACCATGGCAGTGAGCCTGGAGGTTTGGGGGGTCCGGAGGGGCAGCCCCAGCATGCCCAGAGACACCAGTCCCCCGAGTGTCTGGCAGCCAGAGACCTGCAGGAGGAGCTGCGGCCTCCTGGGCAGAACGGACACCGGCAAGGCCTCGCAGCCGGCTGGGGAGCAGCAGCAGCGGAGAAGAGCTTCCCTGCAGTGGGCGGGAGGAAGCACAGGCGCAGAGGCGGAGGCGGAAGGCCTGGACGCAGGCGGTGACAGGTGCCTGCAGAGACTGGGGGCGGTCTGGACGCTCGGCCGCTGAGGCAGGAGGACAGCAGATGGCCCCGAGCGGGCAGAGGGCTCTCTGCTTCAGCGCGCCAGGCCAGGCGTGCTGCGTGGGCGAGGTCCGCTCCGGGTCTCGGAGGGCCGTGATGGCCGAGCACCCTGTGTCCGTGCAGACTGGTCTCCTCGGCCGCAGGGCACCCTCTCCCCGGCCGGATTTTAATTGGTCCTGGGCAGCTGCGTGTCGCACATTGTACTTCCTGCCATTCCTGCAGTGTGACTAATGTGGGCTCGAAATTAAAAGCTAAACCATATGCTGCTGCTGACAGTTCAAGACAGGGTTGCGTGTGAGAAGCTCCTCTGGAAATTGGGTTTCTTTGTTTTGCTCGGGGTGTGTGGGGGGGGGGGGGGGGGGGGGGAAGCAGAGCGGGACCCTGGCCCCGATGGTAGGCGTGACACGGTCTTCCCCTTCCTATCCCCGGACGTGGAGCCCCACACTAGAGGCCGGCAGCAACGTGAAGAACAGCTACCTTGGGAGTCCCAATGGTTTTCATTAAGTGCTCGCAGAAAGCCCAGTTCCAGAGAGCTGGCCGTGGAGGGTGGGAAGCCACTCTTGACTCTCACCTCACCTGCATCCGTACTCGGCAGCCCCAGCCTTCCTGGGACAGCCGAGCAGGTGCCTGGAGGGTGGAAAGGCAGCGAGCCCAGGGATGCGGGGCGGGGGCCTCAGGGAGATGCTGGGGAGCGAAGTCTGCAATGATGGAACCCACCCCCCCACGCCTTGCTGCGCCATCTGACTTGTGACCTTGCTTACACCTCCAGACTTACAGACGTCCTGTTGGGCTTCACTGGGCTTTTTGGACCCCCTCATCTGTGCCTGGTTTGTTCTGTCCTTTCTCTCTCCGTCGACTGGGTCTCCTGCCCACACCGTCCGCAGGAGGACCCTGGACACACGAGGGTCCCGGGAGGGTATGAGCTGACAAGGCAGGTGGGTGTCAAGAGAAGGCTGTTGCAGCCGGATGGCCCTCATCGATAATCTGTGGTCTGTCTGTCTGTCTTTCTGCGGTGAACGTTCACAGCAGACATATTCCACCTGGCGCTTTCCTTGCTCAAACCAGCCCTGGGGGTGCAAGGGGCTGAACACTGCTCAGGGGTCCCAGCTTCGCAGCTGCTCACGTAAGGATTGGCAGCCGCAGAAACCCTCCACGGGCCCCTGCGGCGGGTGCACGTGATGTCAGTGGGCTACGTGGTGAAGAGGTGGTCACTCGGGCAGGGAGGGCGTGCGTGCCCTTGGCCGGGTGAGCAGGGCTGACCCCACTGGTGCAGCGGCCTCAGGAGCGTCCCTCGGTCTTGCCTGGTGGACCCCTTTTCGTGGTCTCCTCTCCCCTGGAGCAGCTGCTGCTCAGTGGGGGGCCAGCAGGGCAAACAAAGACCCCTCCGAGCGGGCTCTGGGGACCCTGCTCTGGGCACGTGTCAGGGCGGCGTCCGCCTGGCTGCGGACTGCCTGGCAGTGCCGCCTGCGCTGTCCCCCCTGGCCCGCTGTCTTTTTATGTGGGTATCTTCCACCTCCTGCGACTTTGTGTGAAAATCAATTATGGAATCATGGTGGGATGGAGACGTGAAAATGAGAAGCCCGTTTCCCCGTGGAGCAGCTATAGAGGCGGGGGAGGGGCGGCCTCCACTGCACGCAGGCTGCCCGACGTCCTTCCATCTGTCTGTCTGTCTGTCTATGTGACTTCTCAGCCGAGAACACTGGGCCTGTGGCAGGCGAACACTCACAGGGCTGAGAGGCTGACTCAGAACGAGCTCTACAGCTCTGGG
Source organism: Nesogale talazaci (assembly GCA_004026705.1). Lineage (NCBI taxonomy): Eukaryota > Metazoa > Chordata > Mammalia > Afrosoricida > Tenrecidae > Nesogale > Nesogale talazaci. The sequence continues at coordinate 20,170 of PVJH01024911.1, read as the reverse complement.
AGTGGGGTGGCGAGTCCCCGTTTCCTCAGCTCACAGAGTGGGTGGGGTCCCCTCGGCACCAGCCAAACCTCAGTAATGCCTCCTCCGTGACTCTGTCCGGTCACCCAGCTGCCCTACTCCCCAGGGAACCCGGGCAGCAGCACATGGGGACGCTCAGCATAGGCCCCCCGCACGGACGTCTTCCCGGGCGACTCCCCCAAACAAGCGCCCCATGAGGCAGGGGACATCACCTGTGACAGGGCAAGTGCGGGTAAGCGCCCAGGTATGCCGCCACGCCCACACGCACTCCTCGCCAGCCACTCCAGGCTGATTGAAAACGACAGCAAAAACCCATTTATTTGACAGGAAACAGAGGGATTTCCCTGGTCTTGTTTATGCAGGAAGAATACATTCCTCTTCTGCTGTCTCTGCCCTACCCAAGCCCCAAGCCCAGACTCTCTCTCCTCACAGGCTACCAGTGCGGGGATTCCTTCTAGAATAGACGGCCATGGCAGACTGGAAGGACCAGTGCTGGGAGAGGGGGGGCATAGGAGGCTCTCACCCCCCCTCCCACCTCCTGCAGCCTGGATGTCCTGCACACATGCGATCCGCAGTGGTCACTGGTTACTCTGACTCTGGGGGCAGACAATGACCAGTCATTGGTCTCTCAAAGGTCAGGGCTATTTCACTTCTAACTGAATACCAGTTCAAAGCAAAGCATTCTTTTTATATATAAATTTAATGCCTCCCAAATGTAAAGTCCGTTAGTTAGTCTAATACTATTAAAGCACCAGTAATTTTAAGAATGTCTTTCCAGGTACATACCTCGCATGCCGTCTTTTGAGGTGGTGTGCACCATTACAATAACCTCTTGGACATGGTCGACATACGGCTGCTAAGAAAACTCCCCAGAGGTCCCGAGGAAAACAGCAGGCATGCATCCCAGCCTCTGCCTCCAGACACCGGGGCTGGCTGTGGCTTCTATGATGCACCACAGGTAAAAATAAACTTTGAGGTGCCCGTTGAGGCGACATGTATTTCTGATGCAAAATCCCAAGCCGGACCCTCTGGCCCTGCGGTGATTCCAACCCAAGCAGAGGGCCTCGTCTCTCTCCCAGGGAGTCAGTGGCTTGACGGGTTTGAACTGCTGATCTCGAAGTCTCTGGCCCAGCACTGACAAGGCCGTGCCACCAGGGGGCCTTGTGCTCCTGGCAGAAGACAACGAAGACGGGGGTGTCTTGACTCACAGGATGTGGAACACAGAGCGGGTGTGGCTGGTGCAGTTACACAGTGAGAAGACGGCCACGCTATCACCGGCTCAGAATTCTTATTCCACCACTCATTCCCAAATACGCAGTGCTGAGCCACAGTCCCTGCTACCACGACAGCTTGATCTTGAGCACGGGAGGCACAGAGCTGGCCTGAAAGCAGGACGGGTCAAGTCCTCCCTCTCCCTCTCCCACTCCACACTCCACACTGGGAAACTCGGCCCCTCCCTCCGGAGAGGAGGTCTGAGCCCGTCTCCGTGGAACTGTTCAGAAGCACAGGGACGCCGCGGTGAGGTCATGCAGATTCCACGGAGATGGGTCTCTCAGCATGTAGGATGATAATGACATGCTGCTCTCTTTATGAAAGCAAATTTTAAAATGTCATCTTGGATTCTGGTTTCTGCCAGCGGTATTTTAACAACACCACATCGCTATTTCACAACAGCAGCTTAGTACACCAAACAAGAAGGCCCCAAACCACCCCCTTCCCGGGGTGGGTCCTGAGCCGGAGGCCCTGGGGGCAGAGCAGAGGGCACACAGGGTCTCCCCACTCTCTCTTCAGGGGAGCCCACTGCTTCCGCTCTCCCCAGCTAAGTGCTTTACGGCCACTTCGCCCCGGGTTCCCGACTGTCCCGAAGGCAGCAGTGCCTGCTGGGCTCGCCATGCAGTGAGCACAGGAGGGACACATGTGCCCCAGTGGGGCGGCATTCTGTTCCACAGCGGCCATCGCCCGTCCCTCGCTGGGGGACTCAGGAAGACCTCTATCCGGCTGCAAAGGGCAGCACCAGGGGCAGACTTGGCGGCCAGCACCCTCTCCGCCAGTTCTGCCTTCCAGGGCCTCGGCGGGGCTTTTCCCGGGGCAGCACAAGCCCCGGGGCTTGCTGCTGGTCACTGAGTGGCCAGGTCACAAGTCTGTGTGGACCCTTGCCGCTGGACCGGGTCACGCCCTGCTCAACAAGGAGAGGGTGGGCTTGTCGAGGGTTTGCTCGGATCCACAACCAACGCTCATGGAAGCAGCAGACGCGGGGGTCCAAAGACAAGCTGCTGCACACGCCCTCAGAGTGAGGAGAGGCGACAGTGTCACTTGGAGGAGGAAGACGTGAAAGCTAGGCACAGACTAAGGATGCGGAAGGACAGTCAGAGGGTCTGGACTGTGGTGCTGGCAAAAAATATTGACAGTCCCTGGGACCGCCACAAGGACAAACAAGTCTGTCTTAGAAGGACAGCCAGGAGCTCCCTAGAGGAAGGATGGCGAGACATCATCTTACACCCTCTGGCCACTGAGTGGAAAGGGCAGGAGCCGTGCTGCGGGCACACTGCATGCTGTAAAAGCCGAGTCTACGCAGACAGACGTGGTGCAGGAGGGTGGCGGCATCGAGCCAGCAGCTCCCCACTCTGGGCTGGTGGGGCGTGGTGATTTCCATCCTGCTTTATGGTCGCTGTCCCGGCCCGCACCGTAACAATTAACCATCACTACATTTATCGCCAGATGAACAAGAGCGGGCTTGGAAAGCAAGTCAGAAATCTGATTCACTGAAGTGTGGAACCAGGATTGAAGACCAAGATATCCCTGCTGCCTGCTGCCACCCCGGAAACTAACGCACATTTAAATGCAGAAGACAATTGTTTTTAAACCTTCTCATCATTCATCATTAAATAATTAAATCCCCCCCCCCCCCAAGTCCACGGGGAAGAGTGTTTCCGGCCGGCGCTCTCCAAAGGTAAATGAGATCATTAGCTAAATTTTTTATACACTGAGAGACCATATTCGGTTAACGGCAAGTTTTATGTGCCCATAAAACTTGTCATAATCATCATTCAGAGGAGAAGACCCCAAACTTCATTTTAATGTGTCTCCTCTCTGCTCCCAGCTCCTCTCAAGGAGTGGAGGGTGGCTGTGAAGGCCTCGAGGCCCCCTCCCCAAATCCCCTCGCTACCTCAGACAGCGGGGACTCCAGCTGTGGAGCTCTCCGGGTGCATCCCCACCCCCCACACAGCCCCGTGCCCACAGCAGGTGGAGGGGGGTCTCCAGGCTGACACATCAATACTAAAGGAAAGAAAATGAGCAGTAGCAGCAAATGTGACCCCAGAAAAATTGCCAAAGGAAGGGCCAACCCAGGGTAGCAGAGCCTCCTCCGTCAGCAGTGAGGGAAGCTGCCTATCCGGCAAGGGGTCCCTCAGCTGGGCCTTGCCTGGTGTTTGCAATCACGGGTTCAAGAGTCCATGTCCAGATGCCCGCACACACTCGGACATGGGGAACGGCAGGACCGCCAGTGGCAGCAGCTTTGGCAGGAGACCCTCCTGGAACCTGACCCTCCCAGAAGCGCAGTCAGTGGCTGGGAGTGTCCAGTCTGGGGCCTGCTCCACTTCTCAAGGAGAGACCACCGCAGCTTCTAGGCTGTTCTAGCCAGAAGAGCTTAGTCCCTGCCCGCCCGGCTCAGCCAAAAATACTAGAAAATAAACAGGATGTTTGCCCTGCAGAAGGACTGGCATGTGAGCAGGCATGAGTGTGCGTGTGTGCGAGTGCGCCTGTGTGTGTCTATGTGAGTGTGCGTTCAAGCTCCCCTGCGTATGGGCTCCTGGGAAATGTGGGTGTTGACATGCAGGGGAGCACTCCACCTCTGCGCCCCTCAAGCTGCACGGTGGGTAGACAGATGGCAAGGAATTCAGGTGGTGCAGGGCCTGGGACTCGGGAGCCAGCATTTGGTGGTTTAGATTAGCGCCAAGGAAACATTACGTGTAGAACATACTGATTTTTGAGAGACAAATGGGTGTCCCAAAGCCACCTGCCGCTCCAGGCCAAGGAAGAGGGTCACTGAGCAGTCCTGGGGGCTCTGAGGAGCAGCGAGGGCTCCAAGGAAAACAGACACCGCCGATGCCTGGAGCGGGGCCCAGTGACCGCTCCCTCTACCCACTGGCTGCCCTTGGCTCTTGGGACACTCAGCTCTGAAGATGCCCCCCCCCCCCCACACACACACCAGGACAAGAAGCACAGAATTTCATGTTTTTAAAAAGAAATTCTCAATAACATTCTCACCACGGTGCTAACGTGCTTTTTGTTTTTATTTATGCTTATTTAAACTTGTTCCATTATTTCACTTTTTGTTTTCAAAGTGAAGGCCATTACCTTTAGAAGCAACTGAGCTCCTCAGCTTGAGTGTCTGGTGTCCACCCCCCATGCCCATCGGTGGCGGCGGTGGCAGTGACGGGGGAGGGGCAGAGAGGGTGGTCCTATGGGCTTCAGACCACCCCGTACCCGGAGGGAATTACCCAGTGCACACGCTCCGGTGCGCGGGGAGGCGCGTGCCAACATGGAGGACATTCTGAGAGAGTCGTCAATTGTGTGGATGGGCACTTGACCAGGCTGCAGGAAGGACCACAGCAATAGCTGGTCGGCCAGCCCCCTGCAGCCAGAGCTGACGCCCGCAGCGGCTGGCTACCCCATGGGGAAGAGGCCACTGCTTCCAAGCCCAGCCCAGCACAGAGACAGGCCTGAGCACGCCAGACACCGTGGGCAGAGCGGGGAAGGGAGCAGGGCTTGCCTTGGGGAAAGGCCCTGCCATCTCTTTGTTTGGATTCCAGCCCCCTCCCCTCTCCAGCCGCCCCCTGGCAAACTCCTGGGAAAGACCCTCACTTTCCGTCTGCGGAGCTCTCTGGAAGGGGCGGCCATGTTTGGGCTGCCTGGGCACCTGACGCTGGCCCGGGAACCAGTACGGGAGGGAGGAGCGGAGCGAGGGCCCACAGAAGTGTCAGCTCGTCAGAAATAATGAAGGCTCCCGAGGCTGCCAGCCCATCTCCCGTCATTTGTCCAATAACACCGGGCTGCCAGGGGAGGGGCGGCCGCAGCCTGTCCTCTCGCACCTGTAACCCGCAGCCGGCATGACAGGGCCCCCGGCCCCCAGATGATGGTGGGGTGGGCCGCTGGGCCTCCCCCGGAGGGCACCCGTGGCAGCTGACAGCTCAGGGCCATCCCTCCCCCGACACGCAGCCTGACGGCTAATGATGCACACAGCCTGCCTTGGACCCTGGCTCCTTTCCTAGCTGGGCCAAGCAGGCCCTGAGTGCCAGCCAGCCGGACGGCTCCTTCCTTCCAGGAAGCTCTGGCTGAACCAGGCCCCGGGGGCAAAGGCTGCCGGACACCACCACAGGTCTGGCTGGACTGCAGCTGTCGCCCAGGGGGATCCAATCAGCGGACCTTGTTTTAGAAAGACCAGGTAGCGCTGGGACAGGCCTTCATTGTGTCTCTTCTGAGGACACGGCCCCAAATTTAATCAGTGGCCGCTGAAGTCAGCCAGCAGCTGTCGTGCAAATCCTGTGAGGGGCCCTGAGTCCTGGTGAGTCCCCCAGGCAGACGCTGCTGCCTCTCCTCGGCCCCCGGCCGGACACTGGGGCTTCACGAGTCCACCAGGCACATTCTGCTGCTTTCTCCTCCGCTCCAACTGGACACCCGATCCCCAGGCCCGGCTGGGTCCACAGCCTCCACCTGCCTACAGGACGCCCGGTGGTCAGCCACCCGGCACAGGGTCTCAACGTGCCCTTGTGCACCGGCTGGGGCCAGTGTGGGGAGACACCCTGCAGGGCTGGGGCAGAGAGAGCAGCTTAAGCGCAGAGATGGGGCTGGGGCCGGGGGCGCGGGGGGATAGGCAGACAGGTGTAAAACACGGGGTAATTATAGGAGCTCAAATTAGGTCTGAGGCCCCAGGCAAGAGACAGAACAGGCCCTGACAAAAGGGAATAGCAAATCAGGGGCGCACACCAAAATGGCTTGAATGTGTAAATTAGCAAGAAAAATGAGACCGAAAAGCCGCTTTCCTCCACGGTTATCCCCACGGAGAACAAGCAGCTGAACCTGATGGAGGGGGTAGGCGGAGGGAGGCCACCCCGCCTGGCTGGGCCCCGCCACAGACCCTTTTGTAGCTCCAGAGCTCTGGGGAGCACCCCAGTCTGGGCACCCCACCCACAGCAGGCTGGCCCCCACCGTGCCTTCTGGGGGCACCTTGGCTTCTTGTTGTTGACTGGTGTCCTGGGCAGCCTGCAGCGCTCAGCACTGGGACATGGAGCCCCAAATGCAGGAAATGGTCTGGATGCATCTTCCCTCCACACTCTGCACACTCCCCCCCCCCCCCACACACACACAAACACACAGTTGGCACCCAGGTCTGAGGCTTGTCTGCAAACTGCCAAGAAACAGGACCAAACTGCCAGGCACCGCCCAAGGAGCCTTGCAGCCACGTGCTGGCTTCGGAGAACAGAACAAAGCGCGGGCCTGCTGCTGCTGCTGACGGGAAGGAAGACCGCGCTCTCTGCTTTCCAGAGTCAGGGCAACTTCAGGGCAGACCCCCAGGCAGGAAGTGCCCCCCCGCGACTCCCCCAGCCCCTGCGGGCAGCATGGGGACTGCTCCCCCCAAAGCAAACCCACGGCCCCAGGTGGTCCTCACCAGGTATCCCAGACACGGACGGGCACACAGCCTGCAGGCCCTCGCACAGCGCAGTGCGTGGGTCTGAGCCCCCGCCTCACCAGAAGGGGTTCTGATCAGGCGAATGGCGAGGAATACGATCACAAGCTCTCAGGAAACCAGGTTTCCCGGATCCTTGTCAAACTTGTCCATAGTCATATGCCACCCACTCCCTGGTATGCCTGGGCCCAGGCCAGCGAGTCACCCCGGTGCGTCCTCCAGGAGAGCCTGGAGTGAGGAGGAGGCTTGGAGCACTGTGACCAGGACCACCTTGGGCACAGAGACCGGCGTTGCTGCCGGGAAGAGGCCGCCCACACACTTGCTCACGTGCTGACCCAGGTGGCACCGGCCCTACTGTGTGCAAAGGGCAGGCTCTGGGAGGTGGCATGTGGAAGGTGGAGGCAGCTGGTGAGGGCCTGGCATTCTTTGACCCACTTCTTCATGCCAGGTATACCTGCCGGAGGGGAGCTTGCAGGCCTTCTGGGGTGGGCACCACAGTGCCCACGTTCACTGCTCAGATGACGATCTGGTGGGGGGGAGGGGGCTGGTGCTGGGAAGGAGGACGCCTGTGCGCCCAGGTTCCGGGCAAAGCACATGTCTGCAGATTCCATCTTCGCTCCCTCAAGGTCTGAGTTAGCCGTTTCCATCATGCGTCGGTCTGCATAACTGGGTCACTGACAGCCCCGGCGTCAGCTGGGCAAGCGGCTCTCCAGACATTCGGGCCATTACCGGCTGCAACGCTGGCGCTGCAAGAAGGTGCCCGAGGTGCCCAAGTTAAGGGCCCAGCTGCTGGCGAAAAGGTTCAGGACTCAGAACCACTGCTCCCTCCGAAGACGCAGGCATCATCGGCTTAGGTCAAGGGGCCCCGTGAGTGGGAACAGGCTCTGGGCTTGGTTCTGGGTAGCGGTTTAGGAGACTTCCAAAAACATAAGGAAGTTGCAAAGGGACTCAGAATTTGGATGCGTGTGTGGGACAGAGGGCTAATGGGCTGCTTCAGGGTCTGAACTCCAGCCCCGAGCCTGGGGGGCTGGGTGGGGTGGGGGGTGGCCTCACTGGTGGGAAGCATGCCCACCAGAGGACCTCTTCCCTCCCTCCCAGATTGGCAGTGGACTCCTGGCGAGCAGGCACAGCCTCCCTTTCACAGAGAAGCAGGGCCAGGAAACTCACTTCTTGCTGAAACTTTGACCTGTGGTCTCCTGCCTGTCTCCAGAAGGGGCATGTGCTTAGTATGCGCCTCACTGACAGGGACAGGCATTTGGGAGCCACCCCCCAGCCCTCATTTCAACAGCCCAAATGAGTCAGTCCTTTGGCCAAGCTAGGCCAGCCTCAGCCCCTCCGGGTCACATCGCAGTCCCTTGCTGGTGGTTCAGAGGGTCAGAGAAGTGGGTCTATTTCCAGGACTTCCCTCGTGTCAGGGGACATCCTTCATGGGATTCAAATCCTTTCCCATTGATGGGGGGTGGGGGGTTGCTGTTCAGTGAGCCATCCTGGGGGCCACGTGCACCAAGCAGTCTGCTGCTGGTGGCTGGTCCTTTGCCGGGGGCCAAGCTCCCTGCAGACTGGACAATCTCCTCTCCAGCTGCTCTGCCAGGAGCCCTGGTGGCACATGGGACAACGGTGGTTGGCGTGGAAGGAAGAGGGGGCTCATGGAGACGCATGGGAGCGGCCCTACAGTGGTGTGTCCCTTCGGGGCTGCTGTGAGCCCACAGCCTCTTGGTGGCAGTGGGCCGACTTGCTCTGCGCTAGCTGTGAGTGCAGCACTGACACTGCCCTCTGCCGTGGCTGAAGTGCCGCTCTCCTTCACTGCGCTCCATCTTTCCGCCGTTGGGCTGCGCGTTTTTAACTGCAGGTCCACAGCTGGCACCCCCAGCCTCTCGGTGGGGCAAGCGGAGGCTTGCTGCTCCTGGGACAGCTACAGTCCTGGGACCCACAGGGGCAGCAGCTCCGTCCCATCCTCACGGCTCGGCGGGGAGGGGGCTGGAATTTCCTTTGTCAAAAGTCCGGCCAGATTGGAGCGCCCTCTCATGGGTGCTGCCTGCAGGGTGCTCTTCACTGGCCTTTACCTTCTGGTGACCTTGTGAAGTTGCCCCTTGGTCTCAAGGCCTGGGCGACGACCGCTCACGGGTCATCTGTTCAGGCTCCGCTGACCCCACTCGCTCTCTCCTCCATTCAGCCCTTCACACCTCGGCCTGCAAACAATGTGCTGCCCTTCTCTCTGCTGGACTCTCACTGGCACATGGCGAGAACTCAGTACCCCACACCTTCAGCTTCCACCCTTGGCCCACCTGGGGTTGGATCCAGTTTCCAGATCTGCCCGGTGCCCTGACAGCTCGAGAGTCTCCCGTCCGTGCCTCCGTCCGTCTTCCTGCATCTCTCCACGTGGGAGCCAATGGCTGCTGAGTCTGAACACACCCATCAAGAAGATCTTCACATCTGGGAGGTTACCCCCACCCCAGCCCCCTTCTGCCCTCCTTTCACATGTGGGTGGTGGAGGGATCTGGCTACGGCGCCTTTGTGCCACATGCCTCCCTGGGATCCGCGCTTCCCTTTCTGGTCTCTGCCCCACTTATACTCAGTCCTTCCTTCTGCCTCTGCCCCTGGGTCACAGGGGGTCAGTTTTGGAGAGCTTGAAGTGCACTCAGCCTGGCCACGTCTTCCCGATGGCTTGAGCCCCTTCTCACAATTCACATGAACCCCCTGGCGCTTGCACAGTTCCACAGCCAGGCCAAAGGCAGGTGCCCTCTTGCCAGCAGCAGCCAGGTGGCTCCGAGGCTGTGATTCCCGAACTCCGTTTCCGTACATATCTAACACTGGGAGCTCATGATTCCTCAACGCCGGGGTCCTGGAAAATGTTGACTTCAGACCTGTCTGCCCACCTGGAGGGGTTGTGTCCATTGGAGCTGTGCTGGGGAATGGGAGCTCTCAGGTTGGGGACACACAGGGCTGCCTGCAGCCCTGGCTGGCTCGGGCGTCCTCTGCAGCGCTGGGGCAGCATGCTGGTGCAGAATCTCACCTGGCGCACCAAGGTTTGGTTTTAAAGCAATTACCAATAAAGAAAGCAGGAGTCAGAACGTTTCTTCACTGGAGTCAACAAGTTCTAATATAACAGTCCTCTTAGAAGTGAGACAATGTCTAACTTTGTGCGTGTGTCTCAAGTGGCCTTCAGAAGGAAAGCTGTGGCGACCACTGCCACCATGCTGTCCTCTTAACCCCGGCCCCAGTCTTCCTCCAGGGGGTGGACAGCATGGGGAAGGCAGGGTGGGCTCCCTGCCGTGTGCTCCAGCCTCTGCTGGACGTTTGGGGAGGAGGATAAGAAGAAGAAGGGCAAACTTCTGCTCACGGCAGCACCCCCACTCTAGGCTGGGGGTTCCCGTTTTTCGAGCTGTCTGCAGTGGCATCGTCTGCACTCCACCTAGAGTGTGTGCAGGGGGCAAGAGAGTTCCCTTTCTACTTAGCAGGATCTTGAGAGGATGGGTTAGGTCTTCAGCAGGGAATAGTTTCCTGACATAGGAAGAGGTGGAAATTCAAGGCAAGAAATGAAGGAATTGCGTTTGCGGAAAGAATCGATGCACAGTAGAGACCTCCAGGGTGTATGTGAAGACATTAATCTGGAAACATCACGTCATGGCATACTAGGGGGCTTCGAAAAGTCTGTAGAAACCTTTTGTGGTGACAAGGCAGCCACTGGAGTCCACCTGAGGTCTTGGATGGGGTAGTGACACATGCGCATGTCCGGTGAGAGCATGAGCCTGGAGGACCATTCTTCATGAGAGGGCAGAGAGGGGAGGCAGGTGGACGGGGCCCCCTGGGCTACAGCTGTCGCTATCAAAGAGCATGTGAGGCGGAGATGGGGGGGCGGGGGGGGGTTTGAGTCACTGAGCACCGGGATGGCAGGAGAGGGAGCCCATGGAGAGAGAGGGGCCAAGACTTCAGAATGATACCAATGACTCGGTCCAAGGTAGAGACCAGGAAGGAGTTGAGCAGTGTCACAAAAAGCTTCTGGAAGTAGAAAATACGTGGGAGCACTTAGTCCAAGGGACCATGGACCACACGGACGTCCCTGTCTACAATGCCTGGCCACCACCACCGACTCACCACACTCAACATCATAACCGAGACCAGGTGGCCTAGACCGACAGCACCTCCATGACTGTGGCCTGGAATCTCACCCAGGCCCAGGGTCCAACATCGGTCTCCAATGACACGTCTACCCGGGAGCGGTAACACAGCCCAGAGCAAAGGACCCCAGGGTAAAGCTCAGGGAAGTCGGGCCTGAAGAAACAATGGGAACAGGAAACACAGGGGACATGGGGTGAGCTGTGGTACCACGTGGGGATTGCAATCAATAGCATGAAACACCCGGTAAAAACTGTCCAGTGGAGCTTTCCGAGCAGCAAAGAAAGGGCAGTGTCTACTGGCAGCATCAGGACAGTGATCAACAGGACCCCCCCCCCCCACACACACACACACACAGACACATATAGCACACACAGCAGGGAAGGCTCGACGGAGGATCAGAGAGGGGCCTGTGTGTCCTGGGCATGGCAGGGTCCTGGGGAGCAGGAGTGGTGCCCAGGCGAGTCACCAGAGGCTGGAGCTGCCGTGGACCTGGCAGGGTGGGGGGGAGCTGCTGGGGACTGGGCGTGGTGGGGGTGGAGCCACGTGGCTAGGTGCATGGTATGGTGGGAATGGGTGGGTCAGAAGAGCAGACTGCAGGCACCTGGCATCCTCGTGCTCCTAATTGCTGCTGTTCAGGGCACTTAGTTCGGACTCAGAGCACAACAGAAGAGACGCTGCCTGCTCCTGCCCCGTCCTCCGGTGGCTACGCTGAGACCGTGCCCTCTGTATGCGAGAGGATGAGGAGGGGAGAGGTTGGCGGGGCGGGCAGTGGTCTGGGCTAGAGATGGAAGTATCAGAGCCATCAGGGCATCACTCACTGCCCTACGGCTGCTGGACGTCAACTCAGTGACCCTGGAGGAGCAGACAGACCGCCCCAGGGAGACTGACAGCCACCCTCTCGTCGGGCCCCGGGGGCGTGCGTGAGGCACTGGTACTGTATGGCCTGTCTGCTTGCTCGGGAAACCCGGGTTCCGAAATCAGAATCTGCCACGCGCAGTTTGTGCCCATTTCACTCGTCAGTTTCTTTCCTTGAGTGCCATCTCTGAGCTCTCTACTGTGCCGGCGGCTCTGTGGGTGAGAGGTGGGCTGTGTGTGACAAGGCCAGCAGTGGAGCCCAGGAGTTGCCCAGGTGCAGGAGGGGGCTGGCTGACACAGAAGTGCACGGGAGGCTCTGCCCTGCTCTGCAGCACGGGGACCTCGAGTCACGAGGACCCCATGGCAGAGGGTCTGGATTCCAACCTGCCAGGAGCCTCGGCGGCCTGCTGGCGAGGGTGTGGCTGATCCGTGAAAGGAGGGTGCTGGAAACCACCTCGTGGCTCTGAAGACCTGGTCAACTGCTCCCGAAAGGGGTCAGCCCTCTGTGCCCCCTGGGCTGCCCCGTGAGCCAGACTGGACTCATCCAGGGGGGCGTGGTTTGTACCCAGAGGCCATTTCTGTGGGCAACAGGGCTGGCGGGGGCCGGTGAGGGGTGTGTCTTAGGCCAACCACCTTTGAGGTGTCAATGGGGCACAGCAGGCACAGGAGGCTCTGTGACTCAGTGCTGGGCTGCTGGCGGAAAGGTTGGGGGTTCAGCCAGCCTGGCCGCTCCTGGAGAGAAAGGCCTGCTGTCTGCTCCTGGCCCCAGGTTCACTCTGCAACGGCGGACCTGACGGCAGGCACAGCTCCAGCTGCCCTCTTTCCCAGGATGCAGGCAAACACAGAGGCAGGGTCGGACACGTGGGGGCAGCCAGTGTGCTCACACCACAGGCTGAGGGGCGAGGAAGTGACCGACTGTGCAGGACTGGAGAGTCGGATGTGCGGCCCTGGTGGCGCCTTCATGAGCCAGCAGGGTCAGCTGGGAGCGCTGCACAACGCAGGGGGCCGTTGATAAACTCCGGGAGCACTCGGGGGAGTTCATCAAGCAGCTGCTTTTGCATTTAGATGCATATGGGAGCACCTCAAGCTGCCCAAGCCGCCAGGAGACAGATGGGGCCGCCCGGGCCCCCAACCAGGCCTTTTGTGCAGCCCAGTCCTGCAGCCAGGGAGCTACGCCCATGCCTGCCCACTCACACACAGGGACGCTCCAGAACACAGCGTCCTCATCCTCCCACCAGGAGCCCACACTTCCAGGAGCGGAGGCCCCGAAGTCACCTCAGAGCCAACGGCTCGTTGTCTCGGCTCTTGAAGGGGACCTGTGGACACAGCCAGGGAGGGGCTCCCTCTGACTGGGGCTGGCTTGGTCACCTCCCACCCTGGCATGGGCATCAGGACACTCACGGCGGGGGCACGGAGGCCAGTTCTAGGCTGCCTTCTCAAAGGAAATAGCAGAAGTGGCCCCAAGGGGTGGGGCGGCTTCTAGCTTTAAAACACCTTGCCTATAGCATCTCCACTTAGGCTAACACTTTGTAAAGCGCCTGCCTCAGCTGAGTTAAGTTCTCTAGAACCGATTGCTACTGACAAGAAGGTTAACAACTTAACGGACGCTTTTGCGTGGTGCCGGCTGTAATGTTGTAGAACTCCCCCACCACACCAAAGGAGGGCCCTCGGACCCACTGCCGGGGAGCCACCCACCATGCCAGCTCCCTGCAGAATAGAGGGGGGCTGCCCCTGGGGGCGCCCCCGACTGCTCCTGAAGGGAGCCTGTGGGTTCCGGCCACGGACCGTGGGCGGCAGCCACGCCTCCACGTGGGGCCACCAGGGCTCCTTCAGGGCACGGCAGCAGCCTGCAGACCGCCCTCCACATGGTCACTGAGAGCCAGAACTGAGGGGGTTGGGCTGCTCAATTACACAAATATCAAAACCAACATCCCAGTAAATGAACTGCACCCTTCACCCCAAGCGGGCCTCATGAGTTCGATGTTCTCAAAGATCCATGAAAAAGCAGCAGCAGACTTTTGAGCTGGGGACAAAGGCCTACAGAAGCTGCAGGTCTTCAGTGTGGCCACAAACAGGGCAGGCCTGGCCCAGCCAACCTCACCTCGGAGCCAGACCCCTCCCTGCTGGTCTGCAGCTGAGCCTTAGCCACCGCGCCACCAAAGCGCCTTTCCCACAGGGGCCACAGGGGTCCCTGGGCATAGCGGTGAAGGCTCGCCTGTGGACCAGAAAGTGAGTGCTCAAAGCCACCAGTAGCCCTGGGGAGGGGAGAAGCGGCTGTCCCCTGCCCCAGGAGGGCACAGCCTGGGGACGCGGGGTCCCAGCGCCCCGGGTGGGAACAGATGTGGCTCTGCACTGATAACGAGAGAGGCCCTGAAGCGCCAGGGGCTGCTCCACCGTGCTGGGCAGTCCTTGGCCAGGACCGTGCATGCAATGCTTCTGCTTCCCCAGCGAGGCTGCTGGGGGGCGCTGCCTCTGGAAGGGACCCCTGGAGAGAGGTACCCAGGGTGGGGCAGGTGCTGCTGGAGCTGCTCAGCCACTGTCCGAGAGAGGGCCAGCCGACTGGAGCAGAGAGCAGCTGGCACCTCCTGTGGTCTGCCTGGTTCCACTCAACGCCAAGGCCCCCAGGAGCCGGGCCCAGCGCAACCCCTTGGCTCCACAGGATGGAGTTCTCTGTGCATCACGGTGTCTAACAGGTGCCCTCAATGTGCAGCTGTGGGGCAGAAATGGGGCTCGGCTTCTGCAAAGGTTCACAGCCTCGGGGACCCACGGGCAATTCCACGCTGGCCTGCGGGTTCTCTGTGGACCACCTTGATAGCGGTGGGTTTGGTGTTTGGGCTTTATATCCTGACAGGAATCGTAACAGGTGTTACAATGAAGTGGTCTTTATCCAAATGAGTTCCACAGAATCATCATCAAAGAGTACATGTCTTCCCTATTTAAGGTTCTCCCTTTAGGACAAATGAACACGATTCTCAGAAAGTTAAAAAGCAGAAAGTATGTATTGTCTCAAGATGGACTCAGCGGGAGAGCCTGACGCCTTCCTCGAGCTTATCAACCCGTCGTTCCTCATGGTGAGGTGGCTGTGCCCCACCCCCGCCAAGGCCAAGAGCCCGTGGCAGTGGCCGTGTGTTAGCGCCTGGCTAAAGCCCAGTGCCGACAGGCTGGGGCCACTCCCCGGGACCCCGCTCCGGAGGTCCCCCAAGCCGACGGCCTCTCCTCTCTTCCACAGACCGGCTGGGTGGCTGGAACTGCTGACCTTTCCGTTAGCGGCACAAGGCCTAACCCTGTGGACCACCTGGGCAAGTGAGAGCCCACACATGCGCGCGCATGCACACACACACACACACACACAAACTCACACAATCTCCTTTCTCTCTCATACACACACACACACATGCATAGGCACACACACCGTGGACTACTGCTGTCCCTGAGGTGAAGTGGATTTAGGCCCCAGTCCCTCACCATCATGGCTGCCACCTGGCAGAGTGAGTTCACTAGACGTCTTCTGCAGGCTGAAGAGGATGCTGAACAGGTAGCTGGCTCCTGAACCCCATGGTAGACAGTGGGGTGCATCACTATCTCAAATCATCTCTGCAGGCGTGGGTACTCACAGAGTTCTATGGGACAGATCAAGGAGCCTTGGCATGACAGGCCCAAGGGTCAGCGGTTCAAATCTACTGTCCACTCCTAGGGAGAAAAGTGAGGCTGTCTGCTCTGGTACGCATTTACAGTCACAGCACACACAGGGTGCTGGCCGTGGGATGATCAGGTGGCAAAGGAGTCCTGGTGGCACTGTGGCTGCCACTCAGCGACCCCAGAGATGATCACGGAAACCCTACACGGCAGCTGCACTCCCCGCTCCGGGGCTGTGGGTACACTGTGGTTTTTATAGGTCAGAGGAACGGTTTACAGCAAAAGCCCATGTGTAAGACCACTCCCAGAAAACAGTCAACTGCAGTTCCCCTGCCCCCGGGGGCACACAGTTTAAAGAGAACCCGGCCATGGGTAGGAACACGTGAAGTTGTCTCTCTTGGGCAGGCAGCTCCTCCCGGTACCTCACCCACCTACTTGGGAAAAATCCCATGAGCTTCTCATTTCCATTTCCCAGGCAGGGCGTGAAGTCCTCTCATCATTTTATCCGGAACAATCTGGGTAGTTCTCCCGCACACGACCTGGTTTTGCAGGCAGGGCTCAAGGACACATGCACATGCACTGGCTGTGAAATGTCTAGGACCCCGAGCTTCGCACCGGGAACCCTCGAGTCTTCCTGGTGTGGGGCAGAGTGGGGGGGCGGGGGGGGGGTGAGTGCAGGGCTCTGCTGGACTGAGCCCGCTCTCTGGGGGCAAAGCTGCCGCGTGAAGGCTCCGTCCGTCCGTAATCGCCTGCCTGCGCTGCGGCGGCAGCAATCTGCGTAGCGAGGGGCATTTGTCATCATTAGCTGAGCTGTGACAGCTGGTGCCCAAGGTGTCCCTGCGACACCGAGAGGCAGGGCCACTCGGGGTTGGGCTCTGCCAGGAAGGAGAAGCCCTGCCAGGGTCTCAGGGGCCACTGCTAAGGACAAGAGCACCGGCAGGCCGTGTCCACAGAGAGACAGCAGGTGAGAGAGCTGGAGGATAAGCTCTGGTTAAGCCTGGCTC
The DNA here is from genome assembly GCA_004026705.1 of Nesogale talazaci. Lineage (NCBI taxonomy): Eukaryota > Metazoa > Chordata > Mammalia > Afrosoricida > Tenrecidae > Nesogale > Nesogale talazaci. The sequence goes on along the minus strand of PVJH01024911.1, from coordinate 3,853 downwards.
CCCGACACAGCAAGGAGGGGGACCCCAGCAGGAGCAGAGGCTCCAGGATGGAGGCCTGGGTTCAACCCTGGGAGTCCGTCTGTCTTCCACCGGCTGCCCCTGGAATGTGCTCAGAAGCCTTTTAGAGTGATTTTTGTTTTCATTAAAACTCCATGCCCTGCCCATCACCCCAGGTGGGGCTGGCAGCGCTGAGCCAGCAGAGGAGGATCCTGAAGGGCTAAGGCGCTTTGCCTCTTGGCGTCGGGGAGGAGGGGAAGGGTTAGGGCCCGCCCTGCGCCCGCCCAGAGAGCGCAGTGCAACTCCCCGCAAAGCTATCCATGCTCCGAACCCTAATCAATAACACTCGCTTTTATATTATTATGTAAACTAGTTTTCCACAAATAAAACTAATTTTTGTGTTAATGTAAAATCTATGCAAATGCATGCAGTCATTTATCAGGAGAGCTGACAAGCGTTCCATATTGGGAGGAAGGAAAACGCCTCCAGGACCCAGGCAATTAATTATTGCTGTATTTTTCCTTCTTCCTCTGTCTTGAGGCACAAAAGTTACCCAGCCAGTTAAAACAGCCAATGAAATAAATAGGGTGTGTGTGTGTGTGTCTGTGATTTTTAAATTTTTTTTATTTAAACACATATGGCTTTTGCCTGCAATACTGATCACCACCAGGCCTGCACACGCCATTGGCTATGTTGTGCTGGGCAGATGCAGGCGGGGAAGCGGCTGGGTACGTTGCACGGAAAGTGAGAAAAGTGGGGTGCACCGGGGCTGCTGGACTAGCTGGGCTGAGAGAGAGCCACTTAAAAAGTAGGGGGGCCTTCTAGAGTGTCGTGTGCACGTGGACATAGCCAGACCCCTTGTGGCCTCCGAGAGATGCCTCCAGTTGTCCATCTGGCCCCCACTTGTCTATCTTGGCCCAGCAAACCGCCCCCCCACACACACACCTATTAGTCTGTGTGCCACCATAACAGAGGGGACAGCTCCACATAGCACTGGGCCGCCGTCTCTCGGAGGGCTGTACCCACGGGTCCCTGGGACCTGGGCGTGCCGATGAGGCAAGGCTTCCTGTGGCCATGGTGCCACAGGAACCCAGGACTTCTTCCCAAGTTAACATGAAGGGCGCGCATGCACACACACACACACACACACACACACACAGCCTGCCCACATAGGCCATCTCACAAACCATAAAGAGTATTCTTTCTAAAAATGGCTGAAGATTATTAAGAAAGCAATAACTTCTTCCATAATAGGCCTGTAAGCATGCATAACATTAAAATGTCTGTTGTAATTGCCAAATAAACACAGAGAACAGAGCGCAGCAAAGTAATTTGTGAATCTCCGGGCAGAGGGAGCAGGCCGGCGGGCTGGCACAAGTTGTAAAAATGCAAATAGTGGGAGACGCATCCGTGTCCTGCGGAGGACACTGAGCATGCGGACAAGCCCCTCCCTCTTTGTCTGGCCTCTCTGGGATGGTGTCCATGTGAATGGCAGTGGCCTGTTTCCCACAGGACGGGCCTGCCCTGTTGAGCGTTCACACACAGTCACACGCAGGCACGCATGCACACACACACACACGCACAGACTCCTGGGCCTCAGCCCCCACATCTCAAAGCAAGGATTAATTTCCTGAAAACGCAAAGTGAAAGGTAATTCTGATATTGAGAGGCTCTTTCTTCCTCTTGTGACATGAAGCCAGCAGTGATGTGATCACATAAGGGGTTCACGTGGATGAGTGCTGCTCCGGGAACAACACAAACATGTGCACACGAGCTCTCAATATTCGCGTTTCCTCCGGACAAAACGGGACGCGCACGGTGTGGGCTTTTCACCCAGCACTGGCAGGCGTCAGAGACGTGAACATGTGAGGAAACGCAGCCGACATGGCGTGGGTACTCTGGCGCACCCAGATGCAGGGCTCGGGGGTTAATTCTGGTCCTGAACCCGTCACCAGGATGTGCTAAAACCCCCGCCCAGGAGAATGAACGACAGGAAAGTGTGAAGGTGAAGAGTGACAGAGGATGATGTGAGATACGAAAATGATGATCTACAACTTAAGGGTTCATGAGGAAGGAGGGGCAGGGAGGGAGGGGAAAAAAGAGAAGCTGATACTCAAGTAGAAAGAAAATGTTTTGAAAATGAGGATGGCAACCAATGTACAAATGTGCTCGACACAAAGAACGAATATAAGAATTGTGACCAGAGATGCATTTAATCAAACAGTGACTGGCCCTAACTTAGAAGCCGGACGCTGTCTGGGCAGGGGCACCACACAGGACTGCCCAACGTCCCTGGGGCTCTCTCGCTGGGAGTCCAGCGCACAGACATTGACAAGCTAAATTTACAAGTGGAAAGAAGAAGTGGGGCAGAAAGGGACATTTTGTGGCACTACCAGCTCCCGTGCCGGTGGCCGTGCATGTCCCTTGGGCTGTGCAGTTGTGAGGATACCCTCACAGGGAGTCGCTGTAGACTGAGGGGACGTGTGCCAACCACAGGACAAGAAACTGGACTTAAACAAACATGCAAACCCCTCCCCCTCCCCCAAATACAATGGAACTGTACTTCTGACTCTGCGGCCTTTCACATGTCTACTTCCAGCTCTTGTGGTTCAAAAGGGGATCAGGGGCTGGAGATCTAGATACAAGGGCTGGCCCTCTGGGCCCTCACTTCTGAGAGACCTGGTGTTTTTTACATGCCCTCATGCTAACCGTGCCTCTCCAGTGTCAGTGTGGGGAAAGTAAGTGTGTGGGTGAAGACGCAGCGTCGAGTGGGTGGCCCGTTTTCCAGGGCTCGAGAACTGAGCCCTCGGCGTCCTGTGTTCCTTTCAGTGGGGGCAGTGCAGGTGATCATGGCTTCCCCATGCAATTATCCTTTCAAACTACCACTCCGGATCCTGATCGATGGGAAACATAAATTAAGTCCTAGTTTAGAGACCTCGTGTGGTTCATTAGAAACTGCCCCAGCCTATAGACTGGAAGCTGGAAGGTGGTTGGGGACGTGAGGCTGCTGGGCTGTGACCACCTACTGACTGCGCTGTGGACTCAAGGTCACGGTGAGCTCCACCACCAGCTTTGTCTTCCTCTACAGAAAGCTTCATGAGAACAGAGCTGGATGGCCAACCCCCTGCAGAATTTGCCCTGCAGGTCCCTGTTCCTGGCCCATGTGCCTATACCCAAGGCGGGTCCAGGCTGGGGTCCAGAGCCTCCTGTCCCAGTGTCCCTATCCAAGAAACACACACACCATTTCCAGATTTAAAACGGAAGCTGAACCCAACAGGATGAGTAGTGATTTTACCAATCCTAGAGGGAATGGTGACCTTCTGAGAGGTCCACAAGGCACTGGGGGTGGGGGATGGGGGCATCAATGCCCTCCCCCAAAGTGGATGGACAACAGCAGTGTCTGCAGGTGTCTGCAGAGGGTAGAGGTCATGACTGGTTTGTTCTGAGCAGGGAGCCAGTCTTTGGGTGGGGAGGCTAAGAGGCACACTTTTCCCTTTTCCTGAGGCTGCTCGGGCCTCCCACACTTCTGGCCACACAGTCCAGGGCCACCCACCAGTCTTTCTCTCTGCCCTGGCCTTTTCCTGCCAGTGGGCAGATTCTGGACAGCCTGCAGAGGGAGGCAGAGGGCTGGGGCTCCTGGAGCTGCATGTCTACTTCCCATTTCAAGCCACCCAACCAAATCAAGTCGCAGGCGTGCCGTGCTGCCCTCTGGGGATTAGACAGTAAGGTCCTCAGGAACTCTGAGGCAAATGCCTTGGTAGTTCAAGCCCTGAATTTCAGAAATCTATTTTTAGTGAAGCCCCATGATGAGGATGCAGCTCTGCTGGATTAATCTCCCCCCCCCCCCCCCCCCCCC
>PVJH01024910.1:0-32388 GCA_004026705.1 Nesogale talazaci | reverse complement strand
GTGTGTGTGTGTGTGTGTGTGTGTGTGTGTGTGTAGGGCTGAGGAACAGCGGTGGGCTGACTGGCCTGCTGGGAGGGTGGGGAGGGCCACGGGCACACCAAGGCACCAAGTCTGTCACCTGCCTTATCCCCCTTGCTTCTCTGGGCTTGGCACTTGAGAGAAAGGCCCGAGGTTTTCATCTTGCCAGGGAGAAGATACGGCGCCAGGGGAGGCAGACAGGCAGGGCCTGCGAGCCCAGCCCCCGTGCTCCGGGCAGTTAGCAGCCCCCTTCTCCACGCACGTACACCTCCCGTCTGAGGAGGGAGGGCTGCCGATGCCGGGCAGCCGGGGCTTGCAATGCAGGGGCCTTGTGGTGGGAGGTGGGCAAGGGTGCACCCCTGATCCTGGGTCACATCTCGGTCCTCCGTGGAAGGGCGCCTCAGACCGTCACCTGTGCCTGGCAGGCACAGCGGGAGCACCCACCATGGGGGTCGGGGGGTGGAGGCATTAGGGGGGGGCAGCAGCAGGGAGGCTTTCTCAGGGCCCTGCCTGGAGGGGTGGTGACTTCAATCTAGGAGGTGACATCAGGCCAAGCCCCAAGCAGCTGCACAGGAAGGAGCAGCCCCCGCATCTGCTCTGTGGCCACTTTCGAGCCACCAGGCAGGGCCCCAAGCAGGCAGGTTGGGCCCCAGGCCCCAACTGGGCTCTGCAGAGGCTCGGCAGGGTCTTGCTGACCCTCTCAGGGGCAGCTGAGTAGCACCTAGAGCACAGGTGGCTGGCCAGGCAGACAAGAGGAGTTCTGGGTTCTCAGGTTGGCCCCAAGTCCTCTGGGTGACCTTGGACGAGGCCCTCCCCCCTTGGCCCTTGGTTTCTTCTGGAAAACAAAGTGACTACAGCTTTTCCTCCTGTCCAAGAAGCTCCCAAGGGGGCCGATGGTGCTTTGTGTGGTGTGAGGGGGTGGTGATCCAGGCCAAGTCGGTCTTAGTATGTGGTCTGTGCCTATGTGTAAGTGTGTGGCATATACATAAGTGCATGTGTGAGTGTGTGTGTGTGTGTGTGTGTGTGTGTGTGTGTGAGAGAGAGAGAGAGAGAGAGAGAGAGAGAGAGAGCTGTGGTAGGACTTACAGCTACTTCCCCAGAGGACAGCCAGCCCGTTGGCTGGGACAGCGTGTTTACTGCTTGCCCCAGAGTCTATATGGGTTCACACCCCTTGGGGCACTGCCCTAATTGTCATCCAGCCAGGCTAGTGCCCTGAGGACAAACGTGGGGGTTATTTATATAAGTTCCTTTCCTTGTGACCAAGTCCACAGTCCGCCTCCCTGAACACATACACACATGGGGGTGGGGCTGCGACGGGGAGCACAGGGACCAGAAGAACCCCTCAAGGGCCTCCTGCAAATCTTTCTCTCCCTTTCATCCCAAGACCTTTGCACAAGAAATCCCCTGGGCCTGGGCCCCTCCCCCTCCCTTAGTTGATCATGATGATGACGTCATAAGTCTGGATGGTTTGTTGCCTGCCCGGGCTGGGATGAGGACTGGCTTGCTCTCCTGGTTCAGCCTCACAGCAATGTCATGATGTTGGAGTATTAGGAGGACAGGCTTTGGAGCCAGAGGGCCTGGCTAGCTCCAGTTCTGCCGAGGACTAGGGGTGGGATCTGGGGCAAAGAACTTCACTCTTCCAGCTCACCCCTGTGGCCTCGGGAGGGTGCGCACACTGTAAGGTTGCCGCTGCTGCACCCCATCCCCCCCTCCCCCGCCTCCCACTGCCATCGAGTCCATCCCCACCCACAGTGACCACATGTGGGGCTTCAGAGACTGTAAGGCTTGACAGGGATGGACAGCTGCATCTTTCACCTGCGGTTAGCAGCACGGCCCCTAGCCATCAAACACACGATCTGGCACACGCCGCCTTGGGAAGAAACCTTGCCCAGTTCTTCACAGGGTCCAAAAGTTAAGGTAGACAGGGAAGAAAACCCACCCCCAACCCACCATTGAACACTCATGGATCACAGTGGTTTGACCCATAACCAGTGATGGGGCTAGTAGGGTGTTTCAGGCATAGGACTGCTAACGGAGAGGTTGCAGGTTCGAACTCACCAGCCGCCCTGTGTCTTGGAGAGCCTACAGAGGGTCACTGTGAGTCAGAATCAATTCAGAGGCAGTGGGTTTGGCTTTCGATGTATGTGTGTTTCATTGGTGTCTGTCTCCTCCTCCCAACTATCAAGCCCTTGAAGGGCCAAGACCAGTCTCCCTTTCAGGGTCCCCAAGCTGCTAGTACAGGGACTCAGAGTGAAGAGATCAAAGAAAGGCCAATGGGGTAGGGTGGTGGGCGCACAAGATAAGAAGCCGCTGTACAAGTAGAGGCCGAAGTCTTCTGGGTCAGTGTCCGGAGTTTATATCTGGCATGGCGGTTCCTCGCATGCCAGACACTGAACCCTTTGTAGTTGGCTTCTTTGCCCTCTTCAAGTTGCTGCTTCCTCCTCATGCTAAAAGAAGGAAGAGGAAAGAGGCCCAAAGAGGAGAGGGGGTGAGCGTCAAGTCTTAGAGAAGGTGCACAGACACTGTTGCAGTCATTCACCTTCTCCTGACTCGAACTTCGTCACATGGCCACGTCTAATTGCAAGGGAGGCTGAGACATGCTGTCCATATGGAAATGTCGCCAGGTGGTCCGACAACGATCAGAAGGTCTGTTAGACTACGGTGTCTTAGGCTGGATTGACTAGAGAAACAAATTAAGTGATACCCCTGTATGTGTGAGATGGCGCTTCATGTCAGGAAGCTTATATAGCAAGCGACCAGCCCAGCCCAGTCCAGATCAAGTCTGTAAATCCGATACTAGTCCATGCATCCCTCTTCAGATGCACGCAGTCACGGACAGTGATACAGAATGCAGGAAAATTGCAGCCTGCCGGTGCAAAATTGTATGGATCCAATGGTGGTGAAAACATCATGGGATTCTAGAAGGTCTCCATGAGCAGGGGGGAGAGAGAGAGAGAGAGAGAGAGAGAGAGAGAGAGAGAGAGAGAGAGAGAGACCGGGTTCCAGAGAGCAGTTTATCTTTATCTTATCCCCAAAAGAGGTCATCAAATTGTGACTTGCGTGACAGGCTAAACTCTACCTATATCTTCCTACAGGTGCCATCTTGGCACAAAAAGCCCTAACTCTCACACCAACGTGTTTTACCTTTACTTTTAAAATAATTGTGTATTCATCGGAAATTGCAAAGATATGACAGATACTATACCTTCACCCTGTCTTTCCCTCCACAGTGGTTTGCATCTTGTATAATTATAGTACAACACGAAAACCAGGAAACTGACATCAATGCTGTGTATGTGTAGATTCATGTCACCGCCACCACAATTAAGATAAAGAACCGTTCCATCCACACAATAATCTGTTTCGATATTCATTTTTAGCCATGCCCCCCTCCCACCCCCACCATTGCTAACCCCTGGAAACTACTGCTCTGGTCTCCAGCGCTATAATTTTGCCATTTTAAGAATGTTCTATAAAGGGAATCTTGCAGCATGTAACCTTTTGAGATTGACTTCCCGCCCCCTCAGCTTAATGCCATTGAGATCCATTCTGTGGGCTGCAGGTATCCATAGCTCTGTTCGTTTTATTGTGTGGTGTCGCCCTAGGGCGTGGAGGTGAAATAGTTTAACTTTTTGCAAGGCCAGTAGCACTCTGATTGTTTACAGTTTGGGGCCATTCCATAGAAAGCTGCTGTGAGCCATGGTGTAGAGGATCTTGTGCGGACATAAATTTTCATTTCTCTGGGATAAATGCCCAGAAGTGCAATTGCTGGGTCACATGGTAATTGCATGTTTAGTTTTTAAGAAATTGCTGACCTCTTTTCAGAGTAGCTTTTCCATGAGATCTGCTTTCTCCAGATCTTAACGAGCGTCCGATCGGGGCCTGCTGTCGGTGGCGGTGATTTGCGGGCTCGGCTGCTAACCGATGGGCTGCCTGCAGGGGAAGGAGGAGGCTGCAGACAGCTCCTGCAATGATTCCTTAGGGCCTGTTGTGGGCTCCGACTCACAGGGGCCCTCAGTGCAGCAGGACCAAACACTGCCCGGTCCTGCCCCCTCCCCCATTGTTTTATCAAAGTTCAGTGTTGCAGCCACTGGGTCACTCCATCTCCTGGACAGTCTTTCTCTTCTTCCTCTTCTTCTTATGCAAAGTGTCTTTTTCCCAGGACCAAGTTCTCCCAAGAACACGCCCAAAGTATGTAAGAAGAAATCTCATCTTTCTAAGAAGCGTTCTTGTTGTACTTCTTACAAGACAGATGTTTGTTCTCTGGCAGTCCATGGTATTTCCAATATTCTTCTCCGGCACCTGGATTCAAATGTATCAGTCCTTCTTTGGTCTTCCATAGTCTGTGCCCAACCTAGACGGGTATAGGCGGAGAAGGAAACACTATGACTGGGTCAGGCACACTTGAGGCTTCAAGGTGACATCTTTTCTCCACATCATTTGATCCCTCGACTACAGTCTCCATGAGCATTGATTGTGGATCCTCACAAGACGAAATCCTTGACACGTTCAGGCTTTCCTCTGTTTATCTCAGTGCTGTCTACTGCCTGTTGTCTATTGTCACATTGAGTTGTAATCTGGTCTGAAGGCTACAGTCCTTGGTCTTCATCAAAAAGTGCCCAGTCCTCCTCACTTTCAGCCAGCCTGAACCTCTGGCGGCACCCCGTCAGGGTACTGTTGCAACCGTTGTTGAATGATCTTCAGCAAAATTTTACTTGCGTGTAAAGGTTACCTACCATTCAATACGTATGCCTTCTGTTGGACCACTTGTTCTTTGGAATGGACACAGATAGTTGCGTTCATGACTAGTTTATGACTAGTGATCTTGGACATTTTTGATATGTTCATTTGTTGTGCCTAGATTCTTTTAAGTGAAATATCTTTATATCTTTTACTTATTTCCTAATGTGATTGTTGGCTTTTCTTCCTGCTGAGTGTAATGAATTTCCTTATATTTCAGATATGAATTCTTTTGTCAGATATGTGACTTGCAGATGGCTTTTCCTAGGCATTAACTTTTAAAATCCTCTTGGCAGTGAGCAAATATATTTTAAATTTTGATCAGTCTAATTTACCAGGAATTCATTTGAGAGCTCATGTGGTCATATCAGGATGGGTATCACATCTGAAAACTCTTCTCCAAACCCTCAGCCCTGAAGATTTTCTCCAATAGTTTCACCTTTACATTGATGATGGATTTTGAGTGAGTTCTTGTTTAAGCAGACAGTTCTTTTTTTTTAGTACAAGAGTATCAAATCGCTCCATTTCTTGAAAACAGGACTTTGAACCAGTCTGTACTGGTTTGGGCATGGCTGATTTGGTGGAATTGCAACAGATCCCAATTTGTGAAAAAAAAAAAAAAGGGTCCCGGGGAAAAAGGACTGAAAGGAGAATGCTTTTAGGCCAGAGGCCTTGAAGGGGAGTCTCAGAGAGGAGAAGGAAGCCTTCCAAGCCAGGCCTGGCACCTGGCGGGTGGCCAGCACTGTGCTGCCCTGCACATCCTCAAAGCCTCATACTGAGATGCCATCTCGGGGCATTTTGTGTTCAGTTTAGCTGGTCAACAGATTGACTTGTTATATAACAGAGAGGCCACAGTAATTTTCTAAGAGGGTGATTAAAGTTTCTGGCAGGGCTTTGAGCTGTAATTTTTCCTTTCACAGCTATCATGCTGCTGCACCCACATTTTACAAATTCAGGTTCCTTCCAGTTTCTCTCCATGACTGAACCAGCTTGAAGTCCTTGTTGAAAAAAATGATTCAATTATTAGTATTAGTATTTGTTAAAAAGTTTAATTAAAATAGTTATATGGAATACAATTCATCTATGTAGGGTACAATGTAATCGGTATCTTCAGGGTTGTACACCCATCACCACCCTTAATTGTAGAGCAAAGCCATCACTTCCTAAAAAGGCTCATAGCCACTAGCGGTCACTCCCTTCCATTCACCTAGTCTTGGCAGACCCCTAATCTAGCTTCACATCTCTAAAAAGTTACTTTTCTATTCTAGACATTTTCTATTAATGGAATCATATACTATATGGCCTTTTGTGACTGGCTTCTTTCCCTTAGCATAATGTGTTCAAATTTCATCACGTGTCTAGCATGTATCAAGACTTATCTACTTTTTACTGCAGGATAATATTCTATTTTATATATCATGTAATATTTATCCAGTCATCAGCTGACAGATATTTGAGTTGTGTTTGGCTTTGGGCCAGTATGAATAATGCTGCTATGAACACTTGTCTCTGCATTTTTGCGTGGGCATATGTTTTCCATTCTTATGGATCTATACCTAGGAATAAGATTGCTGGCTCACAGGGTAACTTGATGTTGAAGCTTTGGAGAAGCTGCCAAAGCGTTTCCCCAGGTGGTTGCACCATTTTACATTTTAACCCATTTCTCTACCTCCACCCCCAAACTTAGCGTGCCTTTTGCTGAATAGCCAGTCCAACGGGTATAAAGTAGGATCTTCAATTGCTTTGTCTCTTTGTTTAAAATTAGTTGCCTGTGTACGTGTGGGTCTGCTTCGGAATTCTCTGTTCTATATGTCTATCCCTCCACCAAGACCACATAGTCTTGACCACCACTGCTATATAGTAAATCTTCAACTCAGGTAGAGTGAGACCTCTCACATGTTCTTTCTTTTTACAAAATTGTCTTATCTAGTATAGTTTCTTTGACTTCTCATGGAACATTTAGAAGAATCTTGTCTTACCTCGGAAGATCTTGTTGAGATCTGAATTATGTTAAACTTATATACCCAGGTGTGGAGAATTACTATCTCCATTCTGTTGAATATTATCATCTATAGGCATGATTTAAAAATTTCATCAGTATCTTGCAGTTTTTACCATGAGTTAGCTTTATACCTGAGTGTTATCTTGCTTGTTTTAAGCTATTGTGATACTTTATTATTAGTTTTTTCATGTTATTTGCTAGCATTGAGAAATCTAACTGATTTCTTCTGGGGGGGCATCATCTAACTGATTGCTATAGATTGAGCTTGGATTCTGTGTTCATGCCAAAGTAACATCTTCACTCAGAATTTTTTGGTTCCTCCTTGGAGTTTCATATGTAGACAATCATGGCTTCTGTAAGTAGGCACAAGTCTGCTTCTTCCCTTCCTAGGCCTTCCCCCCATGTCCCTTTCCTTTGCTGCTCTCTCTGAGTATATTAGCTATGGGTTGTTTTTTTTTAATCAAATTGAGGAAAATTTTTTCTATTCTTAGTTTTCTCGGAATTTATATATCTATATCTATATATCATGAGTGCTGACTTTTATCTATAGTTTTGGCACCAATAGATGTGATCATGTGGTTTTTCTTCTTTAACATGTCAAGATAGTATATTACACCGGTGGGTTTGCAAATATTGAACCAGTTTTGCATCCTTGCAGTAATTCTCATTTAGTCATGGGAATAGATACCCATATCTATCTGTTATATATATATGAGGGGGCTTCAAGATGTCTGCGGAGACCCTGAGACCGAAATAGCTAGATTGTTCCCCACTTAACATTGTCAACTGTTCGGAAAGGGATCATATTAGAAGGTTCTGCTCTGGATAGAAAGAGAGAGAACTATTGAATGAAATTCAAAATCCTGAAAGAGACCAGGCTTGTTGAACAGAGATGGACAGAATCCCGGAGGCTAGAACCCTCAGTCACTCTTACAGTCTGGAACTGATCTTACTCCTGTGGCTCAAATTTTGGCCAAACAATGGAGAGGAATACATGGGGAACAGTAACACCACTGACATGGCCATCCCTTAGACTAACCAATCCTTTGAGACCGATGGGACAGCATTTACCAAAGGACAGCGTTCAGGTGGGTTAGGAAAGAATGAGACATGGAGACAGAAAACCCGGGGAGGACATGGGGTGAGTGATGTTACATGGAGGGGATTTCAACGATGGAGATGTGAAGAATCGGTGTGGGGGCCATGTTGACCCCCTCTAGCTTCGGTAAGGAGACCCCCAACTTCACATGAACCCAAGGCTGACTGCCACAAAGCAAAGGTCAGACACACCTCAACTCTCCATCCTTCTATTGATCTAGTCCAGCAGTTCTCAATCTGTAGGTCACAACCCCTCGGTGTGTGTGTGTGTGTGAAATGACCCTTTCACAGGGGTCACCTAAGCCCATCAGAAAACATATTTCTGATGGTCTTAAGAACCAAGACACTGCTCCTCTGTCCATCTCTAGGCTGGTCCACCAACATGCAGATACACCCACAGATGTATATCCGGCATATTTCACAACATAGAATTACATATTAATCACTATGCTTTGATTATGTTCAATTTGTAGCAGTGAAAATACATCCTGCATATCAGATATTTTCATGACGATTCATTACAGTAGCAAAATGACAGTTATGAAGTAGCAAGGAAAATAATTTTAGGGTTGGGGGGTCAGCACAACATGAGGCACTGTATGAAAGGTTGAGACCACTGCTCTAGTCGGACACCCATTGTTCCTCCTCCCGTGCTTTACTTCTCTGCTGGGTGTGGGAATCGGTTGCAATGAAACATGTGACTCATGACCGTGGGGTTTGTTAGGGAAAGTAACAAGTTACCACGAGGTAGGATTGCAAAGCATTGGGAACATAGTCCTCTTGTCTGCAGCACAGCTTCTCCGCCACACTGGCAGGCACGTCTGTCTCTGGTAACTCAGCTTCTCAGGCCCGTGGTGCCGTGGCCTATGCCTGAGCGGGTGCTGCAAAGCGCCTTTGGCTTTGGCGGCACAAAGGACACCCTACTTTGCAAGTCAGCCTCTTGCCTAAATGCACTCTGCTCTACTTGTTCCAGGGCCCAGAAGGCCCACCGCAGTCTCCTGGTCCCAATGCTGTGGCCTCTGGAGCCTCTGCCACTTCTGCTGGGGATCTTGTCTGTTCTCCTCTAGTGGCTCTATTTTTTGAGAATCCTGTTCTTGCTTGCTCGCATCCCCAGTCAAATGGCAAAACTGACCAGTCTCTCTACAAGCTACCAGCCAGGCACCGAGGGGGAGTCAGAAAGATGGGAGGGAAGAGCTGTAACAAGTCACTTCACGTCATCACCAGGTGAACCCGAGTGGTATAAATCACTGAATAAAAAACAGTTGCGGTGCTCTGAAGACACGCCCCCACCCCCCTCCCATCCAAACCACGGTCTACAGTTAACAGAAAATGTCCCAGGATCTCACAGGTCCAATGTTTTCCAACCCGTTGGAAGCCCCTTTTTGTGTCTCTTGCTGGATTCTCTCTGCTGACCTTTGGTAAGAGACTTTTGCATCTAAACCCACAGCGGTTGCAGGTCTGCAGCTTTCTCTTGTCCTCTTATTGTGATTTGGGTAAAAGTCTGCAGAGCAAATTGGTTTCGCCTGAAACAACTCAGACACACTCTGTTTTGCTCTGTGACCTTGATTGCAAGCCCACAATGCCATCGCCCTCTCCCCACTTCCTGCCCGAGTTCCCCACGTCCCTTTGTCCTCCTTTCTTATCCATTCCTGACTTCTGACCTTTCTCCCTGGGCAAAGGCTGCCCTCTGCTCTCCTGTGGTTGACTGTTCCCTTGAGTGTTTACCTCCGCCGGTGTCATGGTGCACCTGGTCGTTTTCTTTCTGTGGTTGGGTATCAGGGTGCTGCCAGGTTCACGGGAAGAACAGGGAAACGATCTGTTCTCTGGAAGAGATCATGCAGAATTGGCGTTACGTCTCCTTGGAGATGCAAATGTATTTTAAGTTCTGTTTGACCCTTGCCTGCTAACATATCCCACTGACCAATTAGGTGGCAAGACTGTGGCGAAGGACATGGCCCACCTCTGACAGGAGCACACCTGCCAGGGCAAAGCAAGGGGGGAGGGCAAAGACCTGGGCTGCTGAGCCACTGCAGCTTGGGAACAACCTCTGGGGTGAAATTTACACCGATTCTTCAAGTTCCCACAGGTGAATGCATGCTTAGTCTCCCTGAGACCGACCCCTGCCTCTGTGAACCCTCTTGGGGGGTGGGGGTGGAGGGCGTTAGATGACTTTGGGCAATACAACAACCTGGTCCCATTGAGTTGATCCAACCACAGTGGCCCTGCAAGGAAAGAAGAGAACTGCTTATAGGATTTCTGAGATTGTTAACCTCTGCAGAAAATAATGGCCTCATCTTTCTCCCTTGGAGCTCCTGGTGGGTTTGGACCTCTCATTGTGTGGTTAGCAGCCCAACGTCTAACCGACTTGTGCAATCTAGGTGGCCTCAACACAAGCTGCTTATAAAAGAAGCCCCCAACAGACAAACAGTGCAAGGTCTTCCTCTCACCACCACAAATGATACCACTGGGCACCGAATCAGTCACTGGTGGCCCCATGGGTTGGAGCTGAATGGGGCTAGTCTCTCGAAGGCTGGTTTTCTTAAGAAGCAGATTTTCCAGGGCTTTCTTCATCTTTAATGTTTTATTGGTCCTTGGGTGGTGGTCTACAATGCAGATCATTTTTCCATTTGACAATCTGAGTGCATCGTGTTTCTTCTCATTGAGTGCAACCCCCTGACTCCCCCCTACACACACTGCAGCACCAGCACCCCATTCCCTCCCTGCGGCTTCTCTTTCCATTTCTCTCTTTTCCTCATCTTTACCTCTGCGTCCACATTGACCTTCTGATCTCAGATGGTTGATCATTCTGAGGTGTGTGTACCTCTCTCGGGTGGTTGGCCCCCTTTCAGGCTTGTCTAGTTTCTAGCCGAAATTTAGGCTAGAGGTGAACTCATGCCCAGACCTGGAGGGTGACTCAAAGCCATTGTTGGGCGTGCCCCTGTCTCTGGCCTCTTTCATGATCTTGAGTTTAACTCCGCATTTCCCTCCCACTCTCGGGTGTGCTGGTGGCAGAGGGGTTACGGGCTGGGCTGTGAGCTGCATGGCCAGCACTTCGAAATCACTAGCAGGTCCTGGGAGAAGGGTGGACAGGTTTTCTACTCCCACGAAGAGGGACAGCCTCGGAAACCCCAGGGGCAGTTCTACCATGTCCTGTAGGGTCACTGTGAGCCGGCATGGACTCCATGGGGGGAATTTGGTTTGGTTTGGTCTCCAGGACAGGATCTCTCTTTTAATGCGATTCCTTTCAGAGCAATTGATAGGGTCTCCGATGTTCACAGGGCCATTTAGTCCATTGGAGTAATTCTCTCAAGATATTTTCTGTTTTCATTCATCGTCTTTCCTGCGGACAGTGAGAGCCCAAATGTTGTACCTTGGTTGGCTGCTCGTGAGTCTGGAAGAACCGAGTTGCTACTCTCCAGCGTGGGGTGACCGAGTCCATGGTCTTTGTGCATCTCCTTTGGACACACAGGTGGTGGACTCAAACCTCTCACCTCTCAGTTAGCAGCTGCCCGGGTTAACTGTTTGCATGCTCCGGGGACTCCAGGCCTTCCCTACAGAGCAATTAATCAATGGTCAAGTCTCCAGACCCCAAGTAACTTAACAATGGGATTTAATTTACTGAGCTTGATTGATCCCTCCCTTCTCAACAGTTTCATGCAACACCCTTTCTCAGGACGACTACCACATTCAGTCTACAGAGCAGTCAGAAGAAGATAGCATCAGATTCTCCTGGCACCTCTCCAGACGAATCTTCCCACACAGTCAGTTCCTGCCCTCCGGTGCCCTCCCAGGTACCAACTGAGCTGACTTGTGCCGCAGAGCCTTGGCACGTCCTGCTTTCTGTCTGGAACGCCCTCTCTGCCACTCATTCACCTGACTGTCTCCTACTCAGCCTTCCAGAGTCAGCTTGAAGAGGGAGCATCTTCCAGGAGCTTTTGATGGAAGTATCCACCTCCAGAGGAGGAGCCCTCTTCTGGGTGTTCCCAGCACCTAGACTTACCGGATGAGGAACCTCTTTAGGACTGGGACCTGACTGCGTCCGAGCTCCTCACACCTGGGTGGCTGGTTGGCAGTAACCCTGGGAGGTCCTCTCACTGTCCTCTTCAGTCCTCCTTTCCTCTTCAGGTCTGTGGCAACTCTTTAGGAAGCAGAGCTGAGAGGAGGCGTGATGCATGAGGGTGTCCACGGGGGAGGCGTGTGGTTTGGGAGGTCAGGGCAGCCTTGTCTGCCATCCAGAGCCTGCTCAGTCAGTGCTGCTGTCACAGAGACACCACAGGGGACTGCTTTAGATGCCTGAAGCCCATCCTCTCATCCTTCAGGAGGCTAGAGATCCAAATTCAGACTCTTTGGGGAAGGCTTTCTCTCTGTGTCAGGTCTGGAGCCAAGCCCTTGTCTCTTTAGGTATCTGTGAGCCTGTGTTTCCCTTTTCTTTTTAAAATCACTTTGTTGGGGGCTCACATAACTCTTATCACAATCCATCCATCCATTCATGATGTCAAGTATATTTGTACATTGTGTTAATCATTTTCAAAATATTCTCTTTCTACTTAACCCCTTGGTATCAGCTCCTCATTTCCCCCTCCCTTCTCCACCCTCTCTCCCTTCCAGAACCCTAAATAATTTATTATTATTATTTTCATGTCTTTCCCTGACCTATGTCTCCCTTTACCTACTTTCCTGTTGCCCATCCTCTAAGGAGAGGTTATATGGAGGTCATTGTGATCATTCTCCCCTTACTTTCCCCACCTCCCCCTTCCCCTCCTGATATCACTACTCCCATGATTAGTCCTAAGGTAGGGTGACCAGACCTCCCGCTTTTTAACAATTTAAAAATGTCCTGTGGCATTTTAAAATTAAAATAAATATATTACAATACTCTTTGCGGACTATGAAAATTTTTGTTGCTCCATATAGACCACATTTTTAATCAAGAACACCCCCCTCCCCCAGTCAGTGGTGTCCCACTTAAAATCTGGTCACTTTATCCTAAGGAATTTATCTGGATTTCCTGTGTCCCCAGCTCTTATCTGTACCCATGTACACGCTCTGGTCAAGCCAGATTTGTAAGGTTCATGATAGTGGGGGGAGGAAGCATTAAAGAACTAAAGGAAAGTTTCGTCAATGCTATATGTATACTGTACCCTGACTGGCTCATCATCTCCCTGTGACCCCTCTTAAGGGATGTCCAGTTATCTAAAGATGGGCTTTGGGTCTCTACTCAGTCTCTCTCTCATTCACATTAATATGATTTTTTTTTGTTGTTCAGGATCTTTGATGCCTGATCTCATCGACCTTGTGGTCACACAGACTGGTGTGCTTCTTCCATGTGGGCTTTGTTGTTTCTCAGCTAGATGGCCGCTTGATTATCTTCAAGCCTTTAAGCCCCCAGACACTACATCTTTTGATAGCCAGACACCATCAGCTTTCTTTACCACATTTGCTTATGCACCGAGTTTGTCTTCAGCGATTGGTCAGGAAGGTGGCTATTACTCAATGCCGGGTTATTAGAACAAGGTGTTCTTGCGTTGAGGGAGGACTTGAGTAGAGGGCCCATGTTTCTTGGCATCAATCTCCCCCTTGGTCTAAGAGGTTCTCCGTGCAGGGATCCCGGGTACAAAGACTATGCTCTGCTCCTGGCTCTTTTTTCTTGATGGCAGTAGGGCCATCCTCTCTGCTCTCTCCTCCCTCTTACTATTTCTTTTAAGTTAAAAGATGATGCAGGCCACACCCCAGGTGAACTTCCCTTACTTCCCTAACCTGAGTAAGGCCCTGCTCCCCTAAGCTCCTTACAGCCGATTGGTGGATCACACTTGATCACATCATGGACAATGATTATATGATTATAATCATGGATCATATGTATTATCATCACTGAGTGTGTTAGTTTGGACAGACTAGAGAAACAAATTCTTAGACACACATATGGATATAGGGAAAGGGTTATATACAAGAGGAATGAAACATTGAGAAACCCAGTTCAGTTAAGTCATAAGTCCGATATTAGCTTATAAGTCTGATATTAGCCCATATTTCTGATACCAGTCTATAACGTCTCCTTCTGACAAATGAAGTCACAGGCCAGTGGGTGCAGAGTCCTGGCTGTGGCAGGGGTCCCCTCATGGCTCCTCTTTTCCAGGCTCAGGGTCCATCAGCAGTATCCGTTTTTGACAGAAACGTCTCAGTGCTGACAGGTCTCTCTGTGGCTTTTCTGGCTTCAAAGGCCTGGTTCCATCAGGGTGAGGCTGTGTGGCGTCTCCTTCGGCTCTTTTGGTTCCTGCGATGCTGCCATCTTGTCTTGTCAGTTGAGTGTCTCCCAACAACTAGGGAGATGGTCTCTCATCGCCACCAGGGAAATATCATGAGACTTCCCAGAGTTCTCAGAGAAAGCCATGTCCACCAAGGCCTCATTGGCCTGCTCCAGATCGACAGGCTAGACTCCACTCCTAGACTTCCAGTCATGAAATTGACATCAAGTACATGACTGCCACACTGAGAATCATGGCTCAGCCAAGTTGACACATAATTTCTGGGGCACCTTAATGGCGGAATCTGTGTGCCCCCCAGAATGGCCTCCAGCTCCTGTATCTTCCCGCCTCCCACCCCTGCCCCCTGAGAATGTCTTTCTCTGTTTCTCTCTTCTGGCCAGCACTGGGGTATCCTTCCAAGCCCTTCCTGTGGCTCACTTCAGGCTGAGCTCTGCCAGTCCTGAGCTTTAACAGCCTCTGAGTCGGCACCTAAGACCTATCCCTCAGGGAGTCGGGGTCAGCCTCAAATTTTCCACTCAATCTCTCGTGAGTGCGAGTCTGGGCTCTCCAGAGAAGGGTGACCTGGCAGCGAGCCAAACTGGACTTCGCCCAGAGTAGTGGTCAGGAAGAGTGTGGGGAGCTCCTGACCCCTGGGGCGAGATAAGCAGCTGGACCCAAACACTCCGGTGGGGCTATTTTTAGCTGCTGGTTCCCAGCAGGCCTGGCCTGGTTTGGGCCTGGAGACAGAACAATGAGCCATTGAGCCTTCCCTGGGAAGAGGGGGCCTAGGAGGAGGGCCATGATGCATGTGCAGGCGCCAGGCCTCAGAGGTTGGAGGACAGGGGCTGCTGGACCCCTGTGAGGACCAGCAGGAAAGGCTTCCATCCTGAGCTCATTGTCAGACTTCCTGTGGGGCCAGGTGCAGGGCCGGCCCAGGCCTTCCTCAGGCAGCAGCAGATTCTCGGCCTTCCTGGAGCCTGGTCTGTCCGCGGGCCAGCCACCGTGCTAAGCCCTTTCTCAGCCTCTTCATGAACTTTTGCAATGCCCCAGGCAGCTGGGTCTGTTCATAGCCCCTCGGAAACGGAGGCTCCCTCTGAGAGGTCAGTGATGGACCTTCACATGCAGGGAGTGAGAGTGTGTACGAGATTCTGTCTCCTGACAGAGGCAGGACACTGCGCAACCCTCCCCGCCCGCCCCAGGCCTTCCCTGGGACCTGTGTAGACTTCAGCAAGTCCTTTTTTGATGGCCCGACTCCGGGGATGGCCTTGGAGAAGTGACTTACTGTCTGGGGTCCTCGGTTTGAAAGGGGGGTAGATAGCCAGTCTCGTCCCACCTTTCTCTCAACGTTGTAGGTAGTGGAGGGTCCAGGCAGAGGCCAGGTGGAACTGTCTCACAGATGGAGAGGGGCCGGGAGGTGGAATGATATCGCCAACAAGGGGTCCTGCCAGGGCATAAGACTCGTATGTGCCCAGCCCTGGACCGAGCCTCTGCCATAGATAGGAAAGGTGTGGTGAACTAGCCAGAGCTGTGCAGGGGGTCTAAGTGAAGAGGTGAGGGGGAGAGAAAAGGAATACTGGTCAGACTGCAGGGAGGGACTGCAAAAGTCCATTGCAGACGAAGAACTATATTTGAACAGCCTTCAAAAGAGTTTCCAGGATGAGCCGGTCAGGGTGCCTTGTACCAATGATGAAACATGTGACTTTCCTCTAGTTCTTCAATGCTTCCCTCCTTCCCTCACTGTCAGGATCCCAATTCTACCTGAAAAATCCAGGTAGACCAGAGGATGTACACTGGTACAGCTAGGAACCGGAAACATGGGGAATCCAGGACAGAAGATCCCTTAGGACCAGTGCTGAGAGTGGCGATACAGGAGGATGGAGGGGAGGTGGGGTAGAAAGGGGGTATTGATGACAAGGATCTACATATAACCTCCTCCCTGGGGTATGGACAATTAGGAAATTGGGTGAAGGGAGACATCGGACAGTGCACGATATGACAAAATAATAATAATTTATAAATTATCAAGGGTTTATGAAGGAGGGAGAGATGGGGAGAGAGGGGGAAAATGAGCTAATACCAAGGGCTTAGGTAGAAAGAAAACATTTTGAGAATGATGATGGCATCAAATGTACAAATGTGCTTTGCATACAATGGATGGATGGATTGTGATAAGAATTGTCGGAACCTCCAATAAAATGATTAAAAATTAAAAATAAATGGTGAAGACATTAAAAAAAGTGCTTCCAGACCAAGACAGGCTAGAAAGAAATGCCTGATTATCCTCTTCTGAAAATGAGCCCACAGAAACCATATGGATCAGTCTCTTCCTGTGTGGAGCAAAGAAGAGTGGAGAAAACGCAAGACTCAGGGAACTGCTAGTCCAAAGAGCTCATGGGCCACACGGAACCACGGTTCCCACTAGCCTGAGATCTGAAGGACTAGATGGTACCCAGCTGTGATCAGAATCACAGAGAGACTGGTTCTGATAGAGTGGGAGGAAAAGGTTGGGCAAGCTTGACCACCAGGAAGGAAGGTCAGTCAGAGTGACTGGGTTGGGGGGCACTGGTGGGGCCTGAAGTTGTGACCCCAACCAGCAGACCGACTCCCTGAACTCACCTTTCAGTCTAACGGCAGGTGGACAGTGATACCTGTGAGGAGTGTGCTCTGCAGAACCACCCGTCCAAAGGTCCCATTTGGCCCCGACCCCGTTCAGGCAGGAAGGACAAGTGAGCCAGGGGGACGGGACACTCAGGCCGGACGTGGGGACAGTGCTGTTACATCCAGGGCACAAAAACCAATGCCACGAAACAAAATGTGTCGAAATTGTTCTCTGGAAAACACGTTTGCTCTGGAAACGTTCTCCTAAACCATGCTAAACAAGACCATGCTAAGGGTCCCCAGGAGACACAGGTCGAGCTGTGCTTCCTTCTGTCCTGCCGCGGCTCTCTGGGATTGCGCTGACTCCACAGCAGTTGATGATAGCCCGTGGACGCTGGGGGCCAGGAGGGGCAGTGAGCGGGGAGGGCCACGTGAGATGAAGCTGTGTGTGTCTGACCAGGAGTCCAGGGGCAGCTGAGAGGTGAAGGAGGGCTGAGCCAGCCCCTAGGTGATGTCCCAACTATTGTGTTCCTGGGAGAACCCAGTGGTGGCTTTCCCAAGAACCACTGTTTCTTTTCCCCCTGGAGTTTTCCCTGGGGGCCAGGAGGGATGGACCTTTGGACCAGTCCCTTCTAGCTTGTGACTCGAGGCTTGCTGGGATCGCCAGGACACACACCGGTCAAGTGCCTCTCCGGTGCCAGGCTCTGTACACACTGCATGTCATCCTTGGAACCCGCCCATTGTATGGAGAGGAGACAGGCTCGGGAGAGCAGAGGACTTGCTCAAGACCCTGGGACTGGAAAGACCTCAGAACTTGGCCGTTCGCACCCAGAGTCCATCTCCTTTGGGCCCTCTGTGTGTGACCTTGGTGAGCAGGGCAGAAGGGTTGAAGGCTAGGTTTCTCCCAAGTTAAAGTCAAGGCCTAAAGTCAGGGGTAGGGGTTGATGGGGGAGGAAGTTTGTCAGAAGCCTGTCCTGTTGTTCTCAACCATTCGCCCTGGACAGATCTGGAAGATGCACCGCTTTGGGAAAGGTGCTCAGGGCCAGCCTTTGGCTGGGACAAGAACAGCCCCTCTCTCCATTAAGTCACACCCACGAGCATGCATTGCACACACACACACACACACACACACACACACACACCTCAGACCACACTGCCCACATTGCATTACACATGACCATGCATGCATACACACATACCACCAACCACACAAAGAGCACGCAGATTCCGTCCAGACTACCCAGTCAGCAAGGTAAGCACGGAGAGGGGAAGAGTGACTCGTACTTACTCCTCTGTGGTGCACAATGTCACCACTTTAAAGACTCTGCCCCTGGGCATGGCTGGCAGGTGCTTCCCCCCACCGACCCACAGCACTGTGTGAGCAGTGTGCGCACATGCAGCTGTGCGCGTGTGTGAGAAGCCGGGCGAGGGGCGGCGTGCACGGATCTGTGAAGCAGGGAAGGTATGCAGCAGGGTAGGTGTGTTTGTAGGAGACAATGTGGATGCATGCATGAAGTCGTTTGTGTGTGTCTATGTGAACCTGTGTGTGTGTGTCAGGAGAAGCAATGTGTGTGCGAAGTAGTGCTGTGTCTGCGTGTCAGGCAATGTGTGTTTGTGTGTGAAGCCTTGTGTATGAGGTAATGTGTGTGTGTGTTTATGTGTGCCGAAGCGTGTGCTGGGGAGGCAGGCGGGCTCACTGCCCACAGCTGCTGGCCCCGCTCTCTGTGAGCTCATCACCCAAGGCCGTCCTGCAGCCCGCTCCTGCAGAGAATCTTCCGCAGGCTCTACCCGCAGGGAGAGCAGATGGAAAATTGGAGCAAGCCCTCCTCTTGGGTCAGGGAAGAAAATACTCTTTTCCCCTCCCCCTTCTCTCTAAAAATATACTTGGGACTGTTGTGAGCCCTGCTGCGATACAGACCAGCTGTGGCTCCGAGCGGAGCGGCGGCTGGCAGCCCGTGCCCAGGAAGCAGCCTATGGGTGGAGCGGTGCTGGGATTCCAGCGCCCGAGGCCCAGGACTGCCGCCCAAATGGGCACCCAACAGCCCCTGCGGGGGTGCTTTGTCCTGGGACAAGCTCAGGGCCCCATCACCGCTCAGCCCTCCTCCTGTTAATTCTTGGGACGGAGCCTGGGGAGAGATGAGACGTAGGTGTGCTGTGGGGGGAGGCAGAGGAGCACACAAAGTCCCCAGACGACCTTCTAGAGAGAACGGCTTCTTTCCTGGGAGCCCGGGCTGGGCATGTCTGATGAGGGAGGCCTTGAACTAGGAGCCCTAGGGGAAGGCCACCACATCAGAGGAGGCCCAAGGGACAGACAGACAGACACAGGGAGCCTGGCTGAAGCTGCTTATGCAGATGCCTGACAAGGAACACACGTCCGTCCAGTCCAACGAACTCCAACCCAGGGTTCAGTCACTGCTCCTCAAGCACGGCCACCACCTGGGATCATCAACAGAACCTTTGCATTCCAGGTTTGTCCCCCCCCCCCCCGCCCCCATCCTCCCAAAGACTGGGACTGAATTGGCTTGGGATTAGGAATCGTGAAAAGGGTCCCCAGAGATTCAAACTGTGCCATTTGGGAATGACTGCTTTTCCTGAGTTGAGGTTTCTGACTGGAAGGTCGCTCAGAGTCGGAATTTGATGGCAACGAGTTTTTGGCTTGGGGTTTGCCATGGTGGGACCCCAGGGGTAGGGAACCCAACATGGATGCTGAAGCCCTGGGGCTAGTAGTGGGGAGGAGGCTGTCTCCATCTGCAGGGCCAGGAGGAGGCTAGCACAGCCAGAGACAGGAGCCCTGAGCCTGGGTGACGGGCGGACCACAGCCAGAGCTCCAGCCAGGGGCAGATGCACAGCGGGGGGACATGTCCCAGCTGCTTTCCTCCAGTCTGGTTGAGGTCAGCCTCCAGGGGTTCAGAGGAGGACACAGAGAGACAGGAGTGAAGTTGGGGCCCAGGGATCGGGACAAACAGAATTACCAACAAAAGAAGGATAACGGCGTCAACTCCATTTGCTAGCTGAGGAAATGGAAACTCGGGTTTGACATACTTCGCTTGGAAGGGGTGGGACCAAGATTTGAACCTTCGTCCTGGAGAAGAGCTTAAGTCCTGAGCACCCTGTTTGCAGGCGAACTCAGAGAAAGCCACAATCCATTCGCAGAATTTTCACTTGCCTTTTAAACCTCAGTTGAACCCTGGTGGCGTGGTGGTTACACGGTGGGCTGCTAACTGCAGAGTCAGCAGTTCGAATTCACCAGCTGTCCCTGGGAGAGGGACGAGGCTCTCTGCTCCTGTAGAGAGTGACAGTCTAGGAAACTCACAGGGGGCAGTGCTAACCTGTCCCACCAGCTCACTAAAAGTCAGCAGTGAGCGAGGAGAAGGTGACTGGATAGTCTCTGACCATTAACAAGACTGTGAAGGGTCTTGCTCTGGGGTAAGGTGCCTTAGAAAGGAGATCCCTGCCCTCCCCCCGCCTCTCTGTCCAGCCATTCCAGGAAGGGCTAGTCTCCCTTAGGGGCTTGCCTGGATGTGCCCTGGGTGGAGCTCACCTTAGGGGGGGTGGTATAGCCCTGGGTCCTGTCCAGCCTGCAGTGGCCAGAGAGCCCAGCACCAATCTTGTGAGCCCTTCTGTTTGATATACACATGGGCCCAATCAAAGGCTGGTCTCCTTGCCATAGCCCCCCCACATCTGTAGCTGTGATTTATTGCTCTGCCACTGTTAGCTAGCCAGAAGAGGCACTAAGGAGGGGGTGGTGGTCTCCCTAGTGCCTGCATAGGGTCACAACAAAGGGGTTGGAAAGCAATTAGGCACATTAATTAGACACCTATGTGTGGGGTGAAGACAGGAATTTTCCACAATTATATACTCCAAAATATTAAGCAAACTGTTTACCAGCATTTGGTGTGGAAGTTAAGTTAGTTCTTCTTCCTGAAGCTCCCAGTTATCTGAGACCTTTGTGTGTCTCACAACAAATCTAACTCCCCTGCTGTTAGGATGATGGTTCCCTTCCCTTGAAGCCTGTGGGCGGGGTTCAAGAGCCACTGTCAGTGGCTCCTAACCAGAAAGACCTGCTTATCCACCTCCAGGAGTCTGAGTTCTTCTCTTATCATTCTTCTCCCCTCGGTCAAAGTCAAGTTGACACCCCTAAGACCACTCCCCTTGTCACCTTATAGCCCTTAAGACATGTCCCTTAAGATATAGCCCTCTACTGTGACATGTGTCCCCCATAAGGTTATTTAAAAGTTCACTCTCTCTCTCTCCACGTGGACCACCCAATTGGTGGAGGTGAGCATGTTACCGTGAAATGTGTCTGACTCTTATTATTTCTCTCTCTCATGCTCTCTATAACTTTACTATAATAATTAACAATTATCGCTGTACAACCTGTGATGTATGTATCAGAAGTGGGCTTCTCCTGATACCTATGGAATGATCCAAACTGAGCCTA
Source organism: Nesogale talazaci (assembly GCA_004026705.1). Taxonomy (NCBI): domain Eukaryota; kingdom Metazoa; phylum Chordata; class Mammalia; order Afrosoricida; family Tenrecidae; genus Nesogale; species Nesogale talazaci. Next base: position 11,246 of record PVJH01024910.1, on the reverse strand, counting down.
GTCACACACAAGTCCCCTAGGCCCAGGTGGGAGGTCTACCTGGGTGCATAGACTAGGCTCAGCCACCTGACAACACACAGGTGTGCCTAAACTCAGCCAACGAGGTCGGCCAATACCTTCAACCATGCCCTCCCCAGCTGAGGAGAAGCTCCTGCCCTGGGGAGGCGGAGCCTCGTGGACACCCGTCTCTGGCTCTTGTCCTGTTTGTGCGCTCTTGCAGGTCAGAGGGCAGGGGCGCACACACCAAGCTCTCTCACAGAGCCCTCTGGTGGGATTTCCTGTGGATACCTGAAACTCCCCCTTTCCTCATAAACGTCACTTGGATTTACAAAGGTGCTTCTGCTGCGGGAATTTCTTCAGCGTTGGGAAGTAAGAACCGAGGTCAGCCGCCCCAGAAACCGACCTCCGCCAATCACGAGTTCATGACACCCTCCCTTGACTTCCATGCCTTTTAAAAATAGCTAAGCAATACCCTTTGACCCCACACTCACTGCCATCGTCAGTCCACAGGGACCTGGGAGGATGGAATTGGCCTGTAGCTGTGAACTTCTGGGCCTGGGACGGGGAGGGGAGCAGACAGCCTCGTCTGAGAGCTTCCTCGCAGAGAGCGGCCAGTGCTTCCCAACCGTCGTCCCTCATGTCCCACCCAGTGCGCAGCCACCAGGGGTCCTGGCAGGAGTCACTGTGTGACTGGAAACCCTTGGGGACCGTGATCATCTTTTGCTAGTGGTCTCCTTCCACCAGATGATTTGCCTTTGTCCTGTATTACAGCCCCTGGGTGGCCAAAAGTCAGGCTAAGGCCCTGACAACGACGGGGAAGGTCGCCTGTTTGAGCCCATCTCCAGGCTTCTGGGAAGGCAGGTGGGTGGGGCCGTTTGTTCCGAAAGGTCACAGCCTTGGGAAGCCTGTGTGTGGCTTTGCTCTGCACCCACAGAGTCCCATAGGCTGAGCTCTGCATAACGGCCATCAACAACAGGCACCTGACCTCAGTCTGTGTGCTAACCATTCAGCCCCATGGCCTCACAGCACAGAGTGCTGCGGTGAGTGGCTGGGGGCTCCACTCCCAGCCTTGACCTCCCAGCCTTGACCAGCCTGGTCTTCTCCCTCCCTCCCTCTTCTTCATCTGGAAGAGAAGGAGTCAGAAAGCAGGTCTTTGTGGGTGAGAGTGGGCCCAGGGGAGAACAGTCATCCGGTTAACTATGCCTGGCAAGTCCTAGCTCCGCTCCTTGGGGTGTGCTAACCATGGTCATGCTTCTGGGCCCTACAGACTCTCTGGGCCAAACTCATTATGCCGAAGGAACAATAGAGGCTCTTTCTCACCTCAGCAGAGAGCCCAGGCCTCTGCCCAGTGCAGTTCCTGGGCCCCTCCCTCCTGGGAGCCTGGAGACTTCCTGGACTGATGGGCCATTCTCATCTGGCCGTCAAGCAGCTCTCAGATGGATCAAGGAGCCCTATTACATCTAGACAGGAGAGGGGACTTACTCTTTGAACCAAGACAGAAATTGGGCTGGTGGGCGGGGCAGGGGAGCAGCCGCTGGGTAGGAGAGGCTGTTTTTCAGGGTTTTGGTGGACACCAGCACCATCCGGTTGGATCTGATCACTGCCAGCAACCAGCTCCTTTTCCTCCCAACTCCCACCACTGGATACCCCAAGCCTGGAAGGCCACTCTGTGCATCTGCCGGCCCGACTCCCCGGGGACTCGCCCTGGAAAAGCAGCAAGACTCTGGCTCAGTCCCCATGCCCAGCAGAGATGGGGTGCACTTGGTCCAGAGCAGGCCCAGGCCTCTTCTGTCATCCGGGAAGGTGCCGGCTGCTGGCAGGGGGGCAGTGAGACTGCTGAGAGCCACTTCCTCCCTCCCCTCTCCTGGGCTTGGCAACCACCTCCGGCATTTTTGCTAAGTGATGTCATTCTGCAGATAATGGTTTTTCCGTTCCTGGTGGAGCAGGAGCTGCAGCGATTGCACTTTGGGGAAAGCATCTTGGAGAACCCATTTTTTTCACATCCCACAACACCCTCCTCCCACCCCTGTAGGCCAGGGGCTCGAGCAGCCCCCTCTCATCAGCATCTTCTGAAGGTCTAGAGCCAGGACTGTGGTCTCAGGGCTCCTAGATGCCCTAAACCCAGCCCCAGGGACAGATGAGCTACCCGGGCTCCTCCTTGACAGATGGGAGCATGAGGCCCAGAGAGGGTGATCTCTGACCATGCTCACACAGCCTGTGGAGGTCAAACCTGGACTCACACACAGGTGCCTCGCCCCTGGAGCCCTGCTCTCTAGTTCAGGACTCCCCAGTCTTGGCACTACTGCCTTTGGGACCAGAATCCGGGGTTGAGTAAACTTCTCTCTGTGTTACTGGATAGGTAGCCTCTTGGACTGTACCTCCCAGGTGACAGAAGCATCTTCCCCCAAGGGGGATGATACAAAACATCTCTAACACAAACCATGGCCAGATGGGGAAAAGCAAAGCCCTGCTTTCTTGAGGCCCATGGGTCCTGCTGAATACGATCCATTTCCCTCCACTTTCAAGCAACGTGAGGGTCCTAGTAGGAGATGGGGGGGTGGGGGGAGGGAGGAGGGGGGAGAGACAATGCTTTTGTCCCTAGGAAGAAAGTTACCCACTACTCCTCTGCCTTCTGAGCCACTGCTGGAGCAAAGGGAGAGTCGTGGAGACAGAAGACCCAGGGCACTTTGTTGGGCATGGGAGCCACATGTCAGATCCCTCTACCAGGATAAGGCGGCCCTGGAAGGGCTGCGAGGGGCTGGAGGGGGGCCAGGACCTCCTCCTGGCTAGGAACACTGCTTCCTCTGACGACTTTTCTTAGAGCCAAACTGCCGATGGAGTTTCTTGGGGAAATAAAAATAAACGCCAGCTTTCGTAAGTTCATCCCCAATCCCATCTGGAAAAAGCAGGCTCACAGAATGCGGCCCCCCAGGCACTGAGGGCTGTGTCGGGGGGAGGGCAGGTGCAGTCAGTCACAGCAGGCGCTCCCCTGAACACGGGGACCGGCACGGTGGACATATTCTTCCCCATGGCGTGGTGACTTGGAATGTCAGCCCCAGGAAGCGGTCCGTGGGTGGGTGGAATTTGGTGGAAAGGGCCCTGGATGAGCTCAAGGCCAGCTCAGCTTCTGACCTGCGTGGCCGTGTGACTTTAAGCCATCGTTGGGTTTTTCTCTTGAGCCTCGGTTTTTACATCTGTGAAAAGGGGTTGGGGTGGGGGATGGTGACTGTTCTCAACATGGGATCCATAGACCTCCCCCCCCCCCTCCAGTTGTGTAGTCACCCTCCCTGAGCTCCCAATCAGCTGAGTGTTGGAAAGCTTTCACGAGCTTCCCAGGGAGGTTTGGCGTGTGGTCTCTTCCCACCTCCCCCATGACCGAGTCTGACAAGCCCGGCTGCGCGGAGAGGGTAGGACCATGTGGGGGGCTGGTCTGAGCGCCCTCCCGAGAAACACTTGGCAGGGGTCCTGAGGTCCTGATCCAACTGGAGTCGCCGTGAAAGCGCTGGACTCCTGCGCCGACGAAACTCTAGCTGCTCATTAGGGAGTTTGGTTTCAAAATTATGCCATTTATTCTTTTTGTTGGATGGGCCTGCAAACCCACGCAGCGTCGTACATCATTTATATTGCTTTATTCCCCAAGAATGCACTTTCCAGATGAGGTCGATCCCTCCGCTAACCACTGAAAGACTCATTTATGGACTGGTGTCCCCCCATGGGAGCGTTCTACAAAGAGTGACCTAGTTACACCGTCTCAAAGGAAGTCAGATGACAATGTTGTCCATGCTTGATGTCCCAGGGCATGGACACTTGAATCTTCAAGGCTCCTTTAGCTGACCACAGAGCCCGGGCCTTGGGTCTTCCTCACGTTCTTGAGTCCTTGTGTGGGCTTTAAAAAGCTTTTATCACTCTTTTTTTAAGTGAGGATGACCCCTCCCCATCGGACAACAAGGATGTCAGGGGTGACTTCACGACACAGGCCTCGTAAATCCCTGCATCGGATAAACGATGACTGGAGCCTGCTGGAATTGCTTGCATTGTTGGAGCTGATAAACAATCATGGGGCCTTCTCTGGTGAGTCAAGCGTATGGATTATTGTTTTCCCGGTTCATTCATGAGCTCTTTTTATTGGTAACCAAACGTGCGCCCTCTCAGCCATCTCCACGCTTACGACCCTGGGGTGAGAGATGCCCTCAGCCTCTGGCTCAGCCATCACGTTCACATTTCCTGAATCGAGGTACGGACATTTGACGTTTCTTCTGGACGGGGAAGATGGGGGCCGTGTTTGCATTCTGTCTTCTCTTTTCCAGTCCAGCTCCAGATGCCTCTGAAGCTAAGCTTCTCTGGGCGTAGCTTAATGGACATTCCAGAAGGATTTGTGTGGTTTCTGCCTCAGAGCTGCCTCCATTTCCTCCTCTTCCACACCCCGTTCTCGGAGAAGCTGCTCCAGGCCGAGCTGGTCGCATGCGGCCCAGCCAACTGGACATCTGATCCCAGCGGGCTCAGCGAGGTCCTCAGGGCAGCAGCTTTCCAAGTCAAAGCTCAGCAAATGCTACCAGGGAGAAGCTCAGGGGTTCTAGGCTGCGTGACTCAGGGGTTGAGGTGCCACTAGAAGCCATCTGCATGGGTCATGGGCTCTGTAGCCCTCCTCGGGGGGAGTTGCAGGGCGTGTGTATGTGTGTGTAGGGGGGAGTATGTACATGTGTATCTATGTGTGCATGTCTGTGTGCGTGAATGAGAATGTGTGTATGTGTGGGAGAACACCAGCATTTCATACCCCTGAGAAGAGTGGCATGGCCATAGAAAATCAGAGAGACACGAGCCCTGAAAGATACCTTTGAGAAGAGCAAGCAAGGCTCTGCCTGAGGCAGAGATGGGACCCACAATCCTCAGAGCTGATTGGGTTTTGCTGGCCCTGAACCCCATGGGCTTGTTCAGCTCTCCTCTCTGGGCAACCTGCTCAGAGGTGAAGCAGGTCTTGTCTTTCTTTCCATTCTTCCTTTCTTCCTGGTAACGTCCCTTCCAAAGCTGGGACCCCAGGACCAGAAGGGTGCTGTTGTCGCACGGTGTGCTCCACCAATCTCCTCAACAGTGATTCACAGGTCCATAATCCCACCATTCAAACCTGTCTATTTCCAGAAGCAATTCTGGACAGGTGAACCCCGTGCCTCTCGCTCAAAAAGGGGGATGGTCTGTGGTGTGAAGAGGCCAAGAAAAGGAAGTCCAGCTTTATTGACTCCTCGGGCAATTCACACCCACCGCACATCCTCCTGAAGGTTGATCGTGGCTTCCAGGCTTCCAAGGAGGGAACGGAGGGCTCACGATCGGTGCTACTTTAATAGACCCACGAGTGAATGATCACAATAGATGGAAGACCCTGCCTCATGACCGTCATAACAAACATGATCCAGCCCTGGGCATGCGTCTCAAAAACCCACTGTCATCAAGTCACGTCTGACTCACGGAGACCCCAGAGACCAGGGTCGCGCTGATCCTGTGGGTTTCTGAAATGGTGACTTTACACAAGAGCAGACAAGCTCCTCTTTCTCCTGCAGATTTGCTGGTGGTTTCAAACCGCTGATCTTGCAGAACACAGTCCAGTGCAGACCCCACTACGCCGCCAAGGCCGCCGTGGATGCCCGAGAGCCCTTTCTAGTGCTTCCATGGCTGCCACTCTTTACAGGAAAAGGCCTCTCTTCTGAGGAGCAGCTGGTGGATTTGCATGCCTGGCTTTGGGGTTACCCTCCAGTGCTTACCCCATGGCGAATGCCAGGTTTCTGGATGCTGACAGGAGACTCAGGACTTTATTCCTAACCGGCAAGAGCTGGCAGAGAGAGAGAGAGAGAACACCTTCCCCTTGTGTAGGGAATTCAGACTGCAAGGTTCCTCGACAGGGACAAAATACATTCCTCGTGGTGTTTCTGTTGCAGATAGTGCAACGCGATCACTCATAACACATGCAAGTAAAATTTTGTTGCAGATAATTAAAAAAAAAAAAAAAGGCTACAGCAGTATATCCACAGGAAATGGCCAGGAATTCAAGCTGAATTCAGAAGGGGGTGTGGAATGAAGGATTAGTATCCATGTCAGAAGGCTCTTGGCTGAAGGCAGAGCCTCCTAGAAAGATGTTGACTGTGTTTGATTGACGGTGCAAAGACATACGACGATGTTGATCTCAACAAATTGTGGGTCGCATTGTTAAGAATGGGAATTTCAGAGCAGGCACTCGTGTTCTTGCAGAAGACCCGAAAGGTAGCCATTTGAGCAGAGCATGTGGCTTACAATCAGGGAAGACGTGCATCCGGGTTGTATCCTTTTGCTGTGCTTCTCTGATCTGTGTTCTGAACATATAATTTGAGAAGCCAGACTATACAGTGAAGTACACAGCATCAGGACTAGCGGAAGACTCGGTAACAGCCTGCTATCCACACAGATGGCATGACTTCGCTTGCTGGAAATATAGAGGACTTGGAGCACTTACTGACAAAGATCAGACTCCAACCTACTGTATGGATGCTGCTGCAAAAACCCACACCACGAGAACAATAATCAACATCACAAGGAATGAAGAAAAGACAGGAACTGTCAAAGCGTTCATTGAAGTCGCCATGAATGCTCATGGAAGCAGCAGTCAAGGCATAAAGCAATATAGTGGACTGGCTGCACAAGACTGACTTAAAGTGTGGGTGAACAAAGGTATCCCGTTGAGGATTAAGGTGCTTCTGACTCAAGCTATCGAACTTTCCATCAAACATTGGACAATGATTAAAGAAGGCTGGAGAAGAATTTATACCTTTGAATTATGGTGTCAGTAAGGAATATTAAATATACCATTGACTACCAAAAAAAATGAACCAAGATGTCTTGGAAGTCAGATTGTTTCTTTGAAGCAGGGATGGTGAGACTTCATTTCATGCACTTTGGGAGGTGTGTTAGTCTAGGTGGACTAGAGAAACAAATCCAGGGAGACTCAGATGTGTGTAGGAAAAAGCTTTAGATATATAAGAGCAATTGGGGCTGAGCCCCAGTGGCGTAAGTGGTGGAGTGCGGGACTGCGGTCCGCGGGCTTGGCGGTTCAAATCCAGCGGCAGCTCTCAGGAGCAGCACTGGGTAGCGCCCACGACCACCAGAGGCAGTGATGCCCACACACAAAAAAAGAGCAATTGAATATTGAGAAAGCATCTCGGCCCAGATCAAGTCCATAAGTCCGATCTTAGCCCCTATGTCTGATACTGATCTATAAAGTCCTCTTCAGATGCATGAAACACGTGCAATGACACCAAATGCAGGAAGATCACAGGCCAGTGGACGGAAAGTCTTATGGTTCCAGCGGCCCTGTAAGCGTCGCAGCACTGGCAGGGGTCTCCAGCTGGCTCCTTCATCTCCAGGGCTCTCGCCTAGCTCCATGTGTCTGTCTTCTCAACAGGAATGAATGTCTCACAGGGAGTGGGTGAGTGTCCTGCCTCCAGCAAGCTGTTTATCTCCTTAGCACCTCCAAGGGAGGTCATCAAGCCATGACCTGACTGACAGGCTAAACACCACCCTTTCGCTCTGAAGTCTCAAATTGACAACAGATTATGTAACTACCCCAGAGTGGAACTGTGCCCTTGGCTTATTTTTCTATGGCGCCTCTGGGTGGCCACAAACTTCTAACCTTGCAGTTAACAGGAAGGCCAGCATCACCCCAGAGATGTTTGATATATGCTCCCCGGGATGCTCCATACAGGTGGACCCTGTCCATCCCTCCCTCTCCCTGCCCCATGGGGTACCTCGGATGTGAGACACTTTCAGTGTCTGATCCTAATGAACTATCCACCTCCTCCCCGAGGCAGCGGCAGCCCTGGGACCCACCGGCTCGGCCCTGGGGACCTATTTCCTGAGCTGAGTAAGTTCATGGTCACTCAGACATGACACATGCCCTGGCCATCCGCGTTGGGACCAACCGCAGGCTAAAAATTTAGTCCTGGGCTAAAAATACCACTGTCATGAATGGAGCCAGGGAAGGGCCGTTTAAAGCCCCACAATTAGTGTTTGTATGAAAACCAGGCCTCTGACTCTCCAGCCCTGCACTCTGCCTCTTCCCGCTGTCGGCTGGGAGTGGGGGTGGGGGTGGGGGAGACTGTGTGTGGGGACGCTGGTGGGGTAGGGGGGTGGCAGACAAGCTCCTTTAACAAGCAAGGTGATGGGAGCCCACCAGCCAGTCTCCCGACAACGTCGTGAAGCAGGAATGGGTTAGAATCGACTCCATCGCAGCTGGTACTGATTACGGTGGAAGAGGTGGACGTTCCCAGAATTCACAGCCTGGGGGCACAGCGTCCAGTTTGGTCTGTCTGTGACCATCGACTCACACTGAGGAGGGATTTGGACCTCGTTGGCAGTCCGTCGGAGGGCCTGGTCTTAACGAGCTGCTGCCTTGCCTGAGACCTGGAGCGAGCGTCCTCTCATGAGGCTCAGAGAGGAAAGGTGGGGCTGGCTCAGGGAGCAGCAGAACAGGAGGGGTCCGATGGGAGGGGAAGATTGACCAGCAGCCACTCCACAGACTGGCATGGAGGGTGGGACCCAGGTGCAGGTGGGGAGGCAGAGACAGCACAGAGTACAGGCTCCCCGAGGGACTCAAGCCTGGTCCTGCCACTGCCCGGTTTAAAAACCTCCCAGGGGCTTCTTGCTGCTTGATCATTTGTTCTCTTCACTCGTGGAGTAGTGGTTACAGATGGGGCTGGGAGCTGAAAGGTCAGCAGTTCGAAACCCCCAGTGGTTGTGTGGGAGAAAGATGGGGCTTCCTAGTCCCTTGAACAGGGACAGTCTTTGAACCTCACGGGGCAGTTCCACCGGCCCTGAAGGGTGGGTCTGAGCTGACATCAACACCATGGCAGTGAGTGTGGTTTGTTCTCTGGTCTTTCCCCTGACTGGCAAACTTCTCTAAGGGCTGAACACTTGGAGTAAATGGAGAGGTGGTTATGCCCTCTGGCTTGTCTGAGTCTCTACGCTGCTCCATGGCCCTCTGGACCCCACCCAGCTCACTCTCGCAGAAAACCCCTCCTCCTCATCTGAGGAAGACAGCTGCTAACACTTTGCAAGCGTCTCCAGCAAGGTCCCACGCAGGCCTACCGGGGTCCTAGAATGTGAGAAGCCAGGGATTTGGGGGGTTTAAGAATCCTGAATGCTTTAGCATTTTCAAGATCTTGGGCCACCCCCTGTTTAGAGTCTTAGAGTCTCTTTATATGTTGGTTTCCGGCACAATGGAGAAGTCTTGAAATCTTGGAAACTTTAGAAGCTTTGGCCTCTTGAAATCTGCAGGGTGATCAACTTGTGGCCTCCCCTGGCAGTGGAATGTCGAGGGGTTTGAATTGGGGGTCTCGACGTCAGAGCAGAAGGGTCCCCTCAGGTGGAAGTGGACAGCCCACCAGTAGACCTCACCCTTCTCCTACCCGTGCTTGGAGCCCAAGGTTTCCAATATCCCTGAATTAGTACAATCCTGTAGTCCAGGTGTAAAAGATAGATGAGCCTCTGCTTAAGTGCTTGATGGTCTGTTTCTCAGACGCGTGACACCGTTGGTTGGCCTTTGGGATGCTTTACATTCCAGCTTGTTAAAAGAGATGGTTTTTGCTTCTTGAGTCACAGATGCAACCATGGCGATGGAACAAGCGATCCCTTCCTTTCACGATGGAGGAAATGGGGGCTGAGAAGGCACAGGACTGCCTCATGATTAGATCAGAGCTGGCCTGGGGTTCCCGGTTCCTGGGGCTGGCCTCTGCCCGCTTCTTCACCTTTGCCCATACCTGCTTTTGGCTCTTCAGTGTCTTTCCAAAGAGTCCTCTCCCCCTTCCAGGTCCCCCACCCCCAGCCCTGTGCAATGGGGCCTCGGTCCACATACCTGAGGTGTGAGACACGTGTGAGGGGTGGAGATTCTGCCAGGTCACTCAAGCGAGCAGGATATATATAGAAATGAGGAAACCAGGGCCTCAACTGAAGCCAAGTCGGGTCTCTCAGGGCCTGGAAAGGGGTTTGGAGACGTGGGTTCGTTCATATTCAGCTTCACTTGTCTTCCCAGGACCACTATCTGCGCTCCTGATGGCTTCTCCTCTAACTGCCCCTGCTGCCCCTTCCTCCTGTCCTTCTCCCTTCTGGTCCCACCATTGGTTTCTGCTGCCTGCTGGCTTCTGCCATGCAAAGGGGTCTGCTCTTTCATGCACGGTTTCTCCTGCCTCCGGGGCATGCGATGCAGAAGCTGCAGCCCTGCAGCCTCTCTTTGTGCCCCTGCCTGGATCTCTCAGCACTGACTCTTCTCCCGACTTCGACTGAAGCCTGAATTAGCAGGTAGTCGTCGGAGGCGGGAAGGAGGCTGTTGGATCGAACATGCAAACAATATACACAGACTCAGGTCTGCCCACCTTAGGAAAATGTTAGCAAATACGGAGTAATAGGCCATCGGGAAAACACGTCTCAGTGATCTATAATTAAATAAACGTGGCCGTGAAGACCACAATTTAAAAGCGTGCTCAGCATTCGCTGCTAGGAAACAAGAATCAGAACCACAAGGAGCTGCCACCCGAATGATTATGATGTGGAATGGCAATAATGGTGGGGGGGGCACTAGTGTAGGGAAACCCAAAGCCCCAGGCCTTGCTGGTGGGGATGTGACACAAGGTAACTACTGTGGAAAATGGTGGGGCAATTCCTCAGAGTGTAGCCTAGAACTACTGGCCAACCCATCAGTTCCACTCCTAAACACGTGCCGGGGAAAAGCCAGGCAGGCACTCACACACCAGATGTGAGACCCAGGGTTGACTGGCATCACGTAGTCCACAAAGCCCCTGTCCACACCTGACTTTGATGGGTTGGGACGGGGAGCTGAAAAGCTTGGGACTGATTTTCTCTCTATGAAATCCAGGCTAGCTAAGTCCCTAGACTCAGTAGTTTGAACAACGGTTTCATGGGATCATACCAGGGAAGGCCAGGAGGGAATGGGGAGCTGACAACACTGAGGACAAGAATGGGGAGCAAATATTCTGTCATGGATTGTGGTGATATTCGCGCAATGCTTTTGAATGTAGTCAAACCATTGAGTTGTATGGTACATGAATGAAATGTCAGTAAAACTTAAAAGGCTATGGGTGGGCCATCCAAGGTGTAATGATGGGTCCCTTCCCATCTGGAGGAGAGAAGAGTGAGAAAGAGCAATGGACACATGGAGACACTTAGTCTGATGAGCTCTCGGACACAAACATCTGTCTCCACAACTCTGAGGC